>PVKA01002476.1:0-124361 GCA_004027165.1 Ctenomys sociabilis | reverse complement strand
AAGAGGAAGTGAAATAGGGAGGGAGGGAGGGAGGGAGGGAGGGAGACTGATTTTACAGACACAGATGTGGCACGACCAGGGAACTGTGTTGACTGTGTGCACAGTGTGCCCCACCTGGGTCAGGGACCACAGTGCACCACGCTCCTCTGCCCCAGGCCACACATCCCTGGCTGCCTAGGTCCCTCATGTGGGACCAAGAGTAGAGACCCTGTCTGCAGCACAGCACACACGTGAAGCCCAAGGCACGAGGCAAACCGTGCCTGGCACGAGGCGAGCCGTGGTTGGCTCGAGCCTCTGAAATGCGGCGCGCCCTCCAGAGGGCCACCTCCCATCCCCGGGGGCCAGTCAGAAGGTCACTGATGCTGAGCAGTGGGGAGAAAAGTCACTGTTGGTGCCAGACATGAAGTCCCCAGAAGATAGGAAAGGGCAGGACGCAGGAGGAAGAGGGTGGCTGCGCAGGGATGTGGAAAGGGGGCTTTCTCCTGGGCCAGCCTCAGAGCCTCTCTGGTGTGACTATGTTGGCAGTTCCATCATGGTGTTCCTTGGTCTCTGGTGACAGAGCTTGGCAGGACACACAGCAGGAGTCAAAACCCAGCAGCCACACCGGAGTGCAGTGTCTGTAGGATTAACCCTCAGTAATTTCAAGAAAGTCGCTGGTAATAGTAGATACACTGTCAACCTGAGAAGTTTAGAAGCTCACAGAAGTAACTCAGTAGTTCTATATCCCGGGGTGTGCAGGGCATGCCCGAGGGTGGCTTTTGGCGTCTAGGATGCTGTCCTGGTTGATTTATTCTGTCAACCCATGAAGTTTAATTAAGTGACTCTGTGGGGGACCGAGGCCTCACTCTAAACATCCTGAGCCTGAGCAAGTGGAGGCACCTGCCCGGGGCAGGGAGCCTGCTTACGAAACAGGGATGGAGAAGGGGAAGGAGAAGCGGCTGCTCTCTCTTCTTGCTCTGCTTTTGCTGTCTTTTGTCACCATGAAATGTCACCCCCTACCATGTGCCTCCCTACAATGGAGCCAGCTGAATACTTACTGAAATTCCAGACTGAGCTAAATAAACTTTTCCTCCTTTAACTCTGGATGTCAATTATTTTGTGGCAGCAATAAGAAAAAGGTAACTGAGATGTCACTTAACTTGATCTTAATTGGATCAGCAACAGGAGAAGATAAATCACCTCTCTTGCACCCACATGAAGGACTGAAGTAATTCACGCAATTCATACAGTGCCTGGAACCTACTAGTGCCGATTCAGTAGGGAGCACTTATTAGCTAGGTTTCAGATAAAAAGCTAAATCTAGTATGCATTAAAAAATAGCATTTTATAATCAAAATGGCCCATACTGAGCAGAAAAATCAAGGTAATCTTAATGACTATTTTATCTGCTTCTAAAATATGGTAAAATGGGGCTGAGGAGATAGCTCAATGGTGTAAGCACCTGCCGGACAAGCACAAGGACCCAGGTTCAATCCCTAATACCACATGCTGTGATGATCCTGCTGCTAAAACTTGTGGCGCACGCCTGTAATCCCAGCCCTGGGGAGGCTGAGACAGGAAGATCACTACAAGTCTGAGCTGAGCAGTGAGACCCTGTACCAGATACATAGATGGATGGATGGACGGATGGATGGATGGATGGATGGATGGATGGATGGATGGATGGATGGACGGACGGACGGACGGACGGACGGATGGACGGACGGATGGATGGATTTTTTAAAAAAATAAGATAAAAGCTAAACTTGAATTTTTAAACTTAAAATCCTCATCAATTAACAAACTAACAATTTCAGTCTTACTGACACAGAGGCAAAAGCATAATTATATGGTTGCCAAGTTGGAAGAAAACTAGTCTTTCTCCCAGTGTGTCTTGTGTATTAAATTACAGCCCTTAACCATGACTGAAATGACATCAACCCTTACATAGTGATTACTTCGGTATGAAGCGTCTCTCTCTCCTTCCTGGGCCAACTTAATTGAAACAGAGCACCACAGCAGCTGGTAGGGCTTGTTCATGGTGTGAGGCTCAGCTCCTTTTAGGGAGAAAAACAACACAAAATGCTAAGTTGATATATATATATATATATATATATATATATATATATATATATATATATATAGTTTTGTACATGATGTCAAACAAAAATGGTATAAGATGTCCCTGTGCTTTTGAAGAGTAATTTGAAATGACTACCAAAATAAGATGTCAAATGACATAAATGGCGAAAATGAGATTACACTAGGACCATTCTTGAAATACACTCTTTCTCCAGCGGATCAGAAGTGCTTAGAGTCCACCTGTGAATAATTATGCTTTTACATCCAAAGTGGCTTTCTCTTGAAAGACAAACCTATAAACCTGGTCTCATATCTGTTGTATTTCTATTTAAAAAGTCCCAGATTTAATGAAAGACAAACACAGCTTCAAACGAACCTCTTACAAAAATGTTAAGTCTGAGAAACGTATTCACTCAAAAAAATCACTATCGCTGTTTTGGAACTACGTTGGCGCTACGGCCGCAGTGCTCTCACTCCGAATGTTCTGACAAGCAGGCGGGATTTCCTGGGTCCTAGACTCCATTAGTGCAAGCAGGGCGTAGCTGCACCCATAATGACCTGGTATTCCCAATTACATGTCCACAATGCTTATCTCCTGTCTTATCTTTAAATCAACCTGGACCAAACAGCCCAATATCTTAAACACACAGTTGTGAACTATGAAAGAAATCCCCGTGTTCCCTTCCTCCTGGTGCTCCAGAGCCAGCGCTCTCTCAGTACTGGACCATCAACGTATGATTACTGACACTAAGTAGAGGGATTTCACAAGTTTGTAAAGCCGGCATATGCTGGGGAGGACACTTTATTTTTATTCTCCATGTACTTTGGCTCCCTGGTGCCCGAGGCAAACAGCTGTCATTTACTTCAGACCTTTTGCTAACACTTTCTGCGATTCCTGTGGGGCTTCCTAGCCTATAATTAGACCTTCCAGCTGCTGCCCAGCATGCTGTGGAAGGGCCCTGAGACTCTCACTTTATCGCCTTCCTATAAAATCCTCTTAAAGATGGCATTGCTGGAATGGCACTGTTTGGAATCCAGCCTGGACAGCGACGATGAATTCTCCAAGCATCTGCCATGAGCATGTCCCTGCAACAAGCGAGGTTCACCATGGAGTCAACTCCACCTTGGCCACGGGAGAGGAGTAGGGAGACACAGCCTTAAGAGGGGGAGCGGGAGGCAGCTGGAAATTCCTAGTGCAGCGACGCCTACAGCATCGGCACTGAGCCAGTTTCTGCGGCTCACGGCTCACGTGCCGCCCAGGTCCTTCTCTTCCCAGGCACCACCCTCAGGATGACTGAAATGAAGCAGCAAGAAGGAATGAGCAAGAAATCCCTCAAGGTCAGTGGCGCTGGAAAAGATGGCTCCCAGGCCAGAGGCTGTCCTTGGTCAGAAGCAAAAGAGGAAGCAACAGACTCACTCGGAATGGTCTTTCAAGCAAAATAAAGTCTGAGTTTTTAAAAAGGAAAATCATTCTCAAAACCCAGCAGGCAGTTCTCTCCTTCCAGCCCAAGTTCTCCTGGGAGGGGAAGGCCCAGGGGCAGGTTTGTCTCTAAGGAAAAGAACTCGATGAGATTGCAGATGGCAGCTGTGCCCTGGCAGGATCTTCACCACTCGGCACCACCCTCTTTCGGATGCTAAGACTGCTATGGCCCTTCAGTGCCCCGGAGGAGGCCCAGAGAAAACCAGACGGTAAGAGACTCACTGACAAGGCTCCAGAGGCAGCAGCAGGCCCTGACCCGAGGACCACACTCTAAGCCCCCAAATCCAGGGGTGGATGCTCCCGCAATGCACAGCTCTCTCCTGCCCAGGCAGAGCTCCCCTTGCAGCCAGTGCCCGGCCACTAACGGGAGCTCTCCAAACAACTCTCCCAACTTCCAGTTCTAAAGCCCCAAAGAACAAGTCTACAACTAAGGCCAACGCGATAGAAGAGAGGGGATATCTTGTTACTCCATTTCTGTAACAAACACTGGAGATAATCAACTTACAAAGGAAAAAGGAATATTTTGGCTCACAGTTTTAGGGGTTCATCTGTTACTTGTAGGCTTCTGACAGGGGGGTTTGCAGTGTGAGGTGAAGAAAAATCACTCAGCTCATGGTCAGGAAGTGACAGAAAAAAGGAAGAAGGCTTCTCAGGGCCCCTCTATCCCCTGAAAGGCCACACCTCTAACGACCTGAAGACCCTGCATCAGGCTCCTCCCCAGCTCAATATGTCACACTGAGAATAGTCTTTTGCCACAAGAACTTTTGGAGCATGCTTACAACTGAAATTATAGCAATATATTATTTTTAAAATTTTGTTTTTGAGATAGGGTCTCACTATGTAGTCAAGTTGGACTTGAACTCGCTATGTAGCTCTGGTCCTCAATCTTCCTGCCTCAGCCTCCCAAGTCATGGGATTCCCAGCATGTGCCACAGCACCCAGTCATAGCAATCCTCTTAAAAAGGCACAAGAAATAGATGAGAAGATCAGCTATTTCCCCTATGGAGGGTGCTTCCTATTGATCTGTATTGTGAGCAGAAAACACTTGTGAATTTTGTTCTCTTTATGTCTTACCACTGAGAGAATTTCTCAAGCCAGAAATCTCATGGTTAAGGAGAAAATGGAAAGTATACTCAGGCAGATTCCTGGCATTATCAATTGCTCCTCCTGTGAATCGTCCAATAAACAAGTTTCTTCCTTCTAGCATCAAAAAGGGTAATAAAACTGTATTTGATGGAAAGGAAGGAAACGTTCCTTCCCTTCTCTGTCCCTCTAACCTAAAATGGTTTAGCACTGAATCGCCAGTGCTCCCCATCCCACCCCCTTTTCCACAGTCAGGCTAGACCAGTCCTGAGTTTCAGCTGCTCTGATCTCAGGAATGTAAATTCAGTGAGATCAGCCTAAGCAAAGCAATGAATGAGATCAACTTGGATTTCAGAAACTCAGCAGTCTAAACATATTCATCCCACTGCGCATTTCCATTAGCAGAGTAGTAATGGGAGGGCGCGGCACTGGCCAGTGAAAGCCTTAGAACCAGCAGATGAGGAGTCCCTAGTTTTCTAGTTTTATTTCAAAATATTACTTGTGAAAAGTCCATGATGCCAAACATTGTATTTTTGCAGAAATAATCATGAGTCTCCCCTTATCTCCAGGGATGTACTTTAAAACACCGGGCAGCACCAGAAACCTCCAGTCCTACTGAACTACAGATGGCCTTTCATACACACACATTCGATTTCCTATCTTTCCCCCCTTGCTGTGGGTTGAACCCAGGGCCTTTTACACCGAGGCACATCGCCAAATCCTTTTCTATAAACGTTGATGATCAGGGTCGCACTAAGTCACTAAATATCCCAGGCTGGGCTCGAGCCTGCCAGCCTCTATCCAGCTCCCCCCAGTGTTGGGACTACAGGTTTGTACCACCGTGCATTTATCACGCACTGTGGCCACGCTGCTGGTGGGGGAAGCCAGCAATGCTGATGAGAATCTATGTTTCCTCCTACACAGCTTCACAGATGCAAGCTCAGTTCTCACTGTAGTCTGCACAGCTTCAGCGTATGATTTAGTTTCTCTGGGTTTGCTAAGAACTTGTACCTTTCTTTTTCATATAGGAAATCAAACTCAGGGCCTTGTGCTTGCCAGGCAGGTGCTGTGCCGCTGAGCTGCACCTCCCAGCACTGCCCTTGTCCTTAATGGAGGCGTTTTGCAGCTTCCCTTTGGCTTACGCGACTCCAGCATCATTAATTTGCACTAAGGGGCCATGAACAAGCATGGGTGGCCTGGGCACAGGTGCTGCCGAGCCACAAAAGTCAATCTGACCAGCAAGCGGACTGCTGCATGACTAACGGGAGACCCTGTACACAGCATGGACACACTGGGCAGAGGACAACTCATATCTCAGGTGCCATGGAGCCCTGTGACATGAAATCCCATTACGCTGCAAGGTACACAATTAAAACATATGAGTAATCTTATGGGATTTTCCATTTAATATTTTACAGCCAAATTTTCAGAAAGTGAGGATCACAGAATAAGGAGGCATAAGTGAACTACACTTGTGAAAAATGACATTTTGGGCTCTTACAACCATTTGACAAATTAAGCTTCAAAGGGTTCTCAGTGAAGTCTTAAGCTCAGACATATGAGAACAGCTCTGTAGACTCTATCAGGCCCAGATCTTCAGCCCGTGCAGGGACTGCGAATGACTGAATGAGAAGACCCACCAACTGCAACTGTGAGACAAGGGTTAGGTGCCATCAACATAAGAGAAGCACTGTGCATTCTGCGCTCTCTCCA
Organism: Ctenomys sociabilis; assembly: GCA_004027165.1. Classification (NCBI taxonomy): domain Eukaryota; kingdom Metazoa; phylum Chordata; class Mammalia; order Rodentia; family Ctenomyidae; genus Ctenomys; species Ctenomys sociabilis. The sequence goes on along the minus strand of PVKA01002476.1, from coordinate 118,024 downwards.
GGCCCTTCACACTGAGACACAGTTCCAGCCCTCCCTAGTTTGTATTTGGAGATAAGGTCTTACCCAGTTGCCCAGGCTGGGCATAGCCTGTCTTCCTCTGGCATGAGACTCCCAGGGTGCTGGGGTTACAGAGGCATGTCACTCAGATGTGTATTGCTCCAACTGGTTAATTCTGTTCATTTCTCTCACTGTTGAGGACAGTTACTGGCACTCAACATCTGTCCATGAGAGGACGGACGAGAGAGTGAGTGAGTGAACACACAAGTGGACGGGAAAGGTGCTGACTGGGACTCTGAGGTGAGAGACACTCAGAGATGGCCAAAAGAGGAGAAGGAGGGGGAGGAGGACAACTGGGGCTTCCCTCGGTCCCAGCGTGCTCCGCAGGAGTGGACGGTGTGTTCAGAGGTCTTCCAGCGGGACGGGGCTTCCTCTCTCCTGCCTGGAGCCCCAGTTTGGGACACAGAGAAAATAATGTCAAGTGTGTTTGGTCCCCTCCAGAAACTCCTAGCCATATTCAAGCTCAGATATGTGCACACCCCACCCCCGTCTTTGAAAATTAAGAATCGGGAGTCTGTGCTGCTCGATCTGCCCCGCCCACCTCTACCTCTGCAGCACGAGCAGATCATCTCTGGGCCTCCCGCCCAGGACTCTGCACACTGGGTTCTGCACTTCAGGCCTCCTGGACAGGTCACAGGCTGCAGACACCATGGGTGCACAGACTCAGGCCTTGGGACACTCTAGTCCTCCACCTACAGCACCCAATTGAGGAAGAGCTCAGGAACTTCCTGGCCTGGGCTTTGTCCCAGGATCCCTCACTCAGATGGCTACAAGATTCCTCATGAGTCTACTCTTCCTCACCCTTTAGGGGTCTCTGAAACACCAGGTCAGCTCAGGGAGCCCTGCTCAGAGCCCCAACAGGCTTCCAGGATGCTCAGCAAAGCCATCTCTTCAGGGACTACCCCACTCCCAGTCGTATACCGCAGTGTTCCCTCTGACACCCAGGCCCTCACCGCTCTCCCTGGCCTCCAGGCCTCTGCTCCCGCCCTCCCACTGTACTCTACCACAGGCCACACATAGGATCTCAGCCCCAGTTTAACTTCTTGTGCATTTATTTCGCATCTCAAGGGTATAAGCACCAGGATGCTTAACTTGCACCCATCTGATCCCTCATCACCAAAGGATGCCTGGCCCTCAGCACGTGTAGGGTGAGTATCTCTGAAGAGAAAAATGCAAACCAGAAATGCTTCCAAAGTGAAACTTTTAGGGCAATGACAGGACACTAAAAACACAAAAGCCCACACCTGGCCTCATGCGAAGGGTCAGTCAACCTGCACTGAAGTAATGTATAAAATTATAGCTAAGGGGACTATACTACTAATTTCTATCAATTTCCTGAATGTAGCAGTTAATACTTAAATTTTTTAGTTTGATCAAATTTACACGCTTGTATCTGTAATCTGAGCTACTACATTGGTGACAGCAATGTGCAATGTGACAACCACTGCTGAATACCTATCATCTTGTGTTTTTTAAAAATTGTGTATCGTTTCTAATACCTATTATTTTTGTATTTGCTTTAAATTACATTTAAAAAATTATACCTGCGAGGTGTATCTGGTGTGTGCGTTACCATAAATGAATTCTGTGCTTGGATGCAGACTCCTCTCCTGGATATCTCCTCAGATACATGAAAATACCCCCAAACCTGGAGAAATCTGAAGCCCCAAACACCTCTGTTCCCAACCCTTTCCATTAAGGCTCCTCAAACTGCATTTGCTGAATGAGCAAATGAAGACTGCATTTTGCGCACCATTTCTCAACTGCTTCTCCTCGTGACAGCGCAGGCCTGGCCGCCCTGCTGGCTGTGGACACCCCTCCCAGCCCGTCGGCTCTCCCCGGGTCTCCCCATCCTCCCACTGATGAGCGACGGAGCTACAGCCCACCACCTCGCGTGGGAAGTCCCATGCAGGGAAGAGGAGGCTCCCAGGGAAGAGGCCTGGTGCTTGCCTGGGCTGCCAGTGCCCTGGCACCAGAGCCAGAGAAGCAGAACCGTCCTAGGAAGCGTGTGCATCCTCTTGTTTGGCAAATTAGCAGGCGATCTGTTTGTGCAGCAAAGACACTGTGTCGAGTGACATCCTGCGGGGAATTATTACAATAAAATTATAGGGTTGACAAGAGAGAGAAATTACAGGGAAACTGGCTTATGTGAAGCTTTTAGAGAGGAAAAAACAATGACCGAAGAAACGACAACAAAGCCGGGAGCTGGGCGGTGAAGCAACGGTGCCACACTAGCAGCAGAACACGTTCGGAGCTGGGTGGGCGCGGGTCTGCCTGCGGCACAGGGGCAGCGGAACGGGAGGTGCTCGGGACAACGGGCAATGTGCAGATGGAGCATAGGGAGAGACCCGGGGGACCGGCTTCGTTCTTCTTCAGGCCTGGCTCATCTGTCCTGCACCTCAGCTGTGCCCAGATGTGGCCTCCCTGTTCCCAAACCCCCCAGGGAAGCAGCAGCTGCATAGCGCCAACTGGGCCTTCAGAGCACAGGCTGGTTCCTCGGAAGCTTTTCCAAACTCCTTTTTCAGAAGAAGGCGCTGGAGCCACCAGTGTGGGGCCCTGAGGGCCCTGAGGGGCTCTGCAGAGCCGTGCGTCAGGGATGCTTCCGCTTCCACAGCGCGTCAGCCAGAGAAGACGTGACCTACTTTCAGATGCCGGCAGTCGCTGCCCATCCAGTCCCCGGGCACTGCGCCCCCCCCCACCCCCACACTGGAAGGAGGTACAGCTGAGTGATTCCTGATCATTCTTCCTCCACAGGCTTCTCAGCTAGTTCTCAGGGTCTCCTGAGGAGGAGGAACACGATGGTTTGTGCCACACTACGCAAACGCTCATGCAGCCCAGACCTCGAATGTCTGCGGAAGTTTAGAGCAGCAGCTGATTCTCAGTCGTGAGCTGTTCTGCCTTCACAGCAAGGCGGGGATCTGGCCCTTGACACCTTGTTAAGCTTCCTGGGCATCAGCAGGGCTTCACCCCAGACCAAGGAGGAACAAGAATCCTAACTGACAACTGCAGGTTTCAAAGATGGAGCAGAAGAGATGCTCCCGGGCAAGGGTGTTCAAACCCAAGAGAAGATAATCAGCACCAAACACATAAATTAGGTCACTGGATTTATTTCTGAGTGGAATAAGATGGACACGATTCTGAGTCAGAGCATTAATCTAGCCGGTAATCACACCGGCTGCCTCATTTTGGAGGGGAGGGGATCAGGGTGGCAGAACTCCCCTGCGGGGTGCAGCGCTTCAGGCAGACAGTGCCGCAGGCCAGTGACGCGGGCTCCACGGGGCTGCCACTGTGTTAAACCTGTATGCGAAGCAAGGGTTCTGTATTAAAGCAGGCCACCTGCACTTCTGGCAGAACAGCGCCTTTGCTGGCATCTACTGCATCAGTAAGCTCAACCCCAGGAGGAAACTCTGCACTGGGTAGTTGCTGTCTCTTTTCTTTTCACCCAGCATCGCCTGTGCTCTCCTTTCCCTACTTCCTGAGGTAAGAAGGACTGAAGCAGACCTATGCCACCGTAAAAACACAACAGAGAAGCCAGCCAGTGCAATCCCTGACGTCACAACTGGGCCCCTCAATCACCCGGCCGGTGCCAGAGCAGGCCGCCTCCCTCCACCTCCAACTCAGAGGTCAGCAGCCCTGGGCGAGATCCGGTCACCCTGAGCTTCCACTCTATTACTTGTAAGAAAGAACAGAGTAAGATGATGCCCCACGGAGCCCAGCCATTCTCACTCAGGACACTGTGGAAGGTGCGCCGGGCCTCATGCATGAAGACTGTGCCAAAACGTGAACTGTTAACATTGTCACCAGCGCAGCAAGCAACGTCCCACACAGCATACACACTCCTCGAGCACCCACAATAGAACATCACGCACAATTATCAGTGTTAACCTACATCTTCATCTCTGGTTAAAATAGGAACTGAGTCCAAAATGCATGAAGAAGAAACCACCTGTAAGTGGCATTTCTATTTTATTTTTCCAAGGAAAGTATTTTTGGTAACCAGCTGAGCATAGAAGTTGCCGGAAATGAACTGTGCTTTGCGCCCTGTGCTGGCTGCGGGCTAACAGCGAGCGTGGCTCCTGAGGGCCTATCCAGGTGCACAGAAACCCGCCTTACGGAATTTCATTCCAGCTCTTCCTTCGCTGAGAGGTGCACAGATGCTGGTGGCCACTTGGAGATTAAGATTAGTGTCTGGGCAGGGCTAACACCCAGCTCATGGCATTACTCCCAAATGCTACCGTGCTTATGACCACACCCACAGGCAGGCATGGAGGCCACCAGTGCTCAGCTACACACAGATGATCAGTGCTGAGGTGACCAGGGCGGCCACGAGGGGGCAGGTGTCTCTTGAGAGGAACAGTTTGAAGTTTAAGTGAGTACAGCTCTGAGAACAGCAAAAGGGCTCTGGAACTCCAATACTTCAGTCGTAGGTTCAAATTCCAATCTGTATTTACTCTGCGTATGTTGTTGCACAAGTCATTTGACTTTCACACCTTTAGCTTCCTCCTCTGTAAGCCAAGAAGGTAATTCCTACCTCACACAGACATCGTAGGCTTAACAGACCCCACTAACTAAAGAATAGAAACCCCACGTCACAGACTACATGGAAAAATTTCCAGCATAATAGATACTCAGGAAATACTGGAGCCTGAGCAAACGGATATAAAATGGCTTAGCTGTCACCAAAATATCTCTCGAGATGCACACAGTCACAACACACTGAACCCTTGACAAGCGTCAACAATATCCAGGAAAGCCATAATCATAATATACAACACTAACTGAAGATTGTAACTTATAGTAAGAAGGCAATTAAAGAACATCAAAGTGCCTCAAGAAGTGGTTTACAGGTAAAGATTATCTGTGTAGGATAGAAACACTTCCTCCGTAGAACGCCAAATAGATTTTGGTCACACCATAATGACATAATCAATGTATATCCATGGATATAATTGTGATTTGAATGAAGGTATTTTTTACCAAGGTAGGCACAACAGACTACCTTTCAGAGCCAGTAAGTTTCAACTCTTCCTACACCCAGATTTTCAAGTACCTGGGTGCAGTCAACAGTGATTACACCATAACATTTTATGACTTCAAAGCCCACTAGTTTCTACACACCTATTCCCCTGGTTTCTGACCAGTGTCTACATTTAATGATGAAAATTGCAATTAAAGCCATCCTAAGTGGCACGAAGGCATATTAAATGCCAAAAGTAACACAACAAAGCAAGAGATACGAAGCAGCAGGCGGGTTTTCAATTCTGCTCCCACGACTGTAAGTGAAAGCGTAACCAGGCTGTACTGATCGAGGACCTTGCATCAGAACCAGTGCGGGCTTAACAGACAGTGACACAGAGGAGAGTGCTTGCCAGGGACGCGCCTCGAGCTGGGACACGGGCAGCGCCAGCGCCACAGGTGCTCAGGGACAGCGCAGGCCGTGCCTCTCAGCTCCGCAAACCAGATGTGTGACTTTTATGTTATTATTTTATGTTGCGTTCCTGGAGATCCAGCCCAGGCCCTCACACTGCGCTATGTCCCCAGCCCTTTATACATCTTTTTTCTTAGGTTAAACAATGTATTTATTTTATTTTACTTCTCAAAATTCTGTAGTTGTATCTTTTTATGTCTTAAGACAGGGACTGTGTACTGTGCCAAACTGCCAGACGGCTGGGACTCGGGCTTCCCCCGCCCACCTCCCTGAGCGCTGAGAAGTCACTCTGGACAGGACATCATGGGAAGGCAGCTCTGAAACCCTCTGTGTCACTTGGGTCCCCGGACTCTTCCTGTGATTCCTTGGACCTATCAGCCATTGTGGGTCTTTTTCCCTTTCCACTAACCTCTAATTAGGGTTTCTGCAAACAAACCAATAAATCAACACTTCAAAGCAGAGACCAGTCAGTCTGATAGATCTGATACACCTAAGTAATGTATAATCTTGTTCCCAAATACAGTGGCTTTTTTTTGACTTTTAAATATGGGGAATCAAACTCAGGACTTTGCACTCACCAGGCAGCACTGTGCTACTGAGCTATCTCCCCAGGCCTAATTTTTATTTTTTTTTAATATTTATCTATTTATTTTTACTTTTAGTGAGAAAAAATAGCAGTGAGGTGTCTCAAAACAGGTTAGTAGGACAGTTATGATGATTAACACACTGCATATTGGTGTCTTCATAGTATTCTTCACTTGAACTTACACAGTTTTAAAATTTTTGGTATGAGCTTACTAACCAAACTTCTAAATTGTCAGAATCATGTCCTTCCTAATTTTTCTGGTTCCCAAACCATTTTTTTTAAAGTTATAGGCCTCTTTATAGCATCCCATCTCAGGCCAGCTGGCCCATATCGGGCCAGACAACCAAAGCATGAGAAGTTATCCATGTGAGGAGCCACAGTCTAGAAAATGTTACCATGGACCATCACTGCCCTGTGGCTGGCATCTGAAACAACCCTAAAGTCTTAGTAGTGGTAACAGTGGCACAGTGACACAGTGAGGCCACTTTATGTAGGTTCCCACCTTACTCAGGAACATGAGCCCAAGATAAAGTCAGTGAGACTGGTTTTGCCCCTGTCACTTCACTTGGGATGAAACACAGATTAGGGATGGAGAAGAAATGTCTACTGCTGCATTGTCAGAAAAACCAACTGAGCTTGGATTAAATGTGACCATTACTTATATCCCAAATCTAAGCTAATTCACACTGCTTACAATGTGTCATGCATGCATATCTCTGTACACGCTTGCTTAGCACGTACTATATGTAATATGTAATGATTACAAAATATATGAAAAAAATTACAAATACCATCTTATAACTTAAAAATCTGAGAATGATTTAGGGGTGCAGGCCTCCTAAGTCTGAAGCTACTAGAGAATTTGTACACTGAGGTCTTCTGCAGCATTTACAATGTCTCTCAGGCAGACAGATGTGCTGCACTATCACAGGGGCTCAGGACTGTGAAGATACTGTCTGTAGGAGCAGCAGGCACCCAGCTGATGTATATGAGGGTGGAAATGATGCGAGCATCTCTACTGAAACATTTTTCAATTTCCCTGCTTTCAATATCAGATGAAAAGGTCACTAAGACATGAGCAGATCTACCAACAAATTCCATTTTATGGCAAGCTACAAAACAATTAACTATGACTTTAAGACTCTTTAAAAAAAAAAAAAAAGGCCTGCAATTGAATCTTGAGTGTCTCAGCTAAGGGACAGTGGCTTCCAGCTGAGACCTATTCCCATGGTCCACCACTGATGTGGCCCACAGTTTGGGCCTCCCACACCTTCGGGAACAGCTATGCTAACATCTTCCCCCTCCATTAACGTCCCTTTATCAACCACCAGACCCACTCAATCATTGCACCAAGCAATGGTTCATGTGGAAACGAGCTGCTATAGCCATCAAAAGAAGAGACACAAGTTTCACAATGAAGAAAGAAGAAAGATCAATTTCATTAACATATGCCAAGCAACTAGAGCTAGAGAAATTCCAGACCCTGCCCTACTGTAATCTAGATATGATACGTAGATCTAGAGAGAATTTTAATTTCTTCCAAAGAAATAAAAACAAGGATGTAAAATAAAAACCTTTCTTTTGGATGAGAAGCTTTTCAAGTTATAAATAATTTCATAACGAAAATGCAAGCACCATCTTTGAACCTCAGAAGAGCTTCCTATTGTGGTCCAAATAAAGGGCATCGTTCTTTAATTAGAATGTATACACTCTAATAAATCTCACTCATTTACTTGATGCTTAACTGAAGATCTCAGAATTAAAAACCAACTGTACTTAGGTTTTCCTGGCACTAAAGACAAGTGAAAACAAGCAGATTATTTTCCAAATTATAAGACAAACGAATATTCACTGGTAAGAAAACTAATCCACTGACCTTAGACAGTGGAAACTGGAAGAGAAGGGAAAGGCCTGCCAGATGGTGTGCCAGGGAAGCATTAGCGACGTGGAAGTGTTAATGCTTATGGAGGGGGAGTCACTCTGCTAACAAGCAGAAAGGATACCGCAGCCAAGTGAATTGAAAATGAAGGAGACACAACTGTCACCCAGGGAAGCCTGTCCATAGGGCTGCGCTGATGATGACCCAGGGCTGGCACGGTCCTGCGGGTCATGCACCCACATTGTTCTCATCTGTAGTTTCATGCCTGAAGGTCTGATTCAGAGTTGAAAAATTAAAAAAAAAAATGCTCTTAACAAAACTAGGCAAAATGTTAAGGGCTGATGGAAGATTTTCCCTCACACATTTACAGAATTATTTTTTAGTCTACCCCAGCTACTCATTCATTTAAATACTTATCATCAAGGACTGAGGCTGTAGCTCTGCAGTACAGCTGGTGCCTTGCTTGGCTTTTACAAAGCCTTGGGCCTGAGCCCCAGCACTGTTGAGAGTACTAAACAAAACCCAAAAGGCTCAGTGATAAATAAATAAAAACAAACACTTACTGAACAACTATTGAGGGCTAAGCATTGCTCTATGAGCTGGAATCTCTTGCGTCCCTATGCACATGCTCATCTGATTGGAGGAGACACAATGGGTAGCAGCACAGGAAGCAGGCAGGGAAGGGGGTAGGTGTACACGCTGGGCATGCTGGGAGGAACGGAAGGAGGTGGGCGGTTTTGCCAGGGGCCGGCAAATCCAAAGCCTCAGATGTGGATGTGTGACCCTGCTCTAGCTCTGGGAGGAAGTCAGAAGCCGCAGTTGAAGTGTCCATTATTGTTAACGAATAAGAAAAATAAGCTATTGTTTACTGCAGACATCAGCGTAGAAGGGCTGCAGTCACACTGTGAAACCAAAGAACAGGCTACAGGACACGCCCAGCATCTGCGAAGATCTGGAAGCAACAATGCACCGGTGTGGCGATGCCGTGAACAGCGGTGCGGACAATCCAGAAGGTGGCCCCTGGCAGCTGTGCTGTGATCCGGGTAACGTTTTCTTCAGCTACATGTCCAGGGTGGAGGTAAGCATTCCGTTTTCATTCAGTCTTTCTGTGTATCAGAACTATTTCACTCTATTTAAAAAATTTCAGCCCATTTCAGCCCAGTCATAGGTGCCTTGGTTTCTCAATCGTCCTAGAGTCGAGCTGATGCTTATCTGTGATGGACGAGCAACACCGGTCTTCTGCTCAGCAAGGATATTCTACCACTCAGAATCATTTCACTTCTGCTCAGAAAGAGAGCAAATTACAGGAATTAAAAGACACTGGGACTTGGCCTATGCCTATGATCTTTCTGCCCATGAGCTACAGAAAGGAGCTGCACAAAAGAAAATAGAGCAAATCTGTGCTGAGTGCTTCCAGCTGAGCTGCCTGTTACATGCAGTCCCTATCTACATTCTCAGCAGACTTAGCTGACCTGCGCTTCCAAATTCCTGGAGCACATACATACCCTGGGGGTAACAATGACACCCTTTTCTTTGTTTACTGTTTGCACTACACAGCATAAGCAAGGCTGGCATGGAGTTGGCAGGCATGGACAATGCATTCTCGGCCCTTTCTTCCCCCCCCTCTCCTGGCCCCTCCAAAACAGTGGCCTTCCTGGGAGCTCCGAGGCAGCTCTGTCATGTCACAGCACTCCTCCTGGCTCACACTTGGTCCTGAGCCAGCTGCAGTAATGCCTCTGCCCAACCTCAGAACAAGGAGGATGGAAATGCGAGGCTTCCCAACATCTGGTGGGCAGTGGCCTTCTCTTCCCCATATCTGGAGGCTGGCTCTCTCGTATCTCCAGGCCAGAGCCCAGGCACCACACGCCTGAGTTGTGGGTCTCCTTGTGAGCACTGAGAGGTCAACGGCCCCAAAACAACAAAGAGGCCAAGAACTCTCCCTTGAATCTTGAGCAAGTGACTCCACACAAGTTCATCTTGTCTGTACAATAAAGCCATCCAACTGTCAAGTAAACAGTCCATCCAGGGCAGAGCTCTGTGCTCTCAGCCCTGGCAAGAGACTTCACTGCTCACAGATGCTCCGTCCAGGGCAAAGGTCACATGAAACTGCAGGGCAGAGGAGTGGAGGGACCGTTTGTGCCCATGCTTGGGAGATGCACACTGCTCTCTTGGGTCACCAGGGCCACCGTCAGTGTGTCCACACAGAGGGAGTGGCCACTGGGAAAGCCTCTGACCACTAGAGCCTGGGAAATTTCTGGAACCACAGCTCTCTGTAATTGATTTTGTTTTGTTTCTTTTCTGAGACAGGATCTCGTTATGTAGTTCAGGCTGGCACTGAGTTCACTACGTATCCTTCGTTGGTCTCAAACTTGTATGATCCTCCTGCCTCAGCTTCCTGAGCACTGGGACCACAAGTGTTTGCCAGCGTACCTAGCCTGTGCTGTGGCTGCTTCTCTTCCTTACACATGTGTTTCCTTCCTTCCCTCTGGTGGCACTGTTTTCTAAATGGTCAATTTAGGAAGGCCTTTCTCACCTTCCTAAATTGACCATCTTCAATCCCAGTCTTTAAAGTTGTACCTCTGGCTTTTTGAGAGAAACACAAAAGCCATAGGGCATTATCTCTCCTTGTCCCGAGGGGACCTGAGAACAACTCGTGACCACTACTGACCCTAACATCACGCCACATACTCTCAGGGTAGGCCTGCACGGCCTGAGGGACAACTGACAAGAGACAACTCGCGGCATCTCTGCCTTCATCTTATCTCTGTCTCTTTTAAGGCCCCAAGACCTTGGGCGAGTGGGCATGTCCATTACTAAAGGGCCACAGGTCTGAGAACTAGTGATGCTGTGGTGGTCAGTCCGCAGGCTAATGTGGCCGGTGTCTGGTGCCTCCCACCAATAGGAGGCAGATCTGCAGGGACATGCTCAAGGCCAATCCTTGCCAGCGTCCTGAGCAGACCCCCTGGCATGGCCACCTGAAGTCCCAGTCATGGTCCGACATTCAGAGCTGCTACAGCCCCTCGAAGGCAGTCTCTTGCACCCTCCTCCATCCTCCTGGCACAGCTGTTGACCCTCATGCTCCCCTGCCCCATCATTGTTCTCCCTGGATAGGTGCTCTGGACACCAAGCCTGCCTCATGGGGCCTGCAGAATCAGGGAAAAAAGCTGAGTCCATAGGCCTCGGGAGAAAGCTCAGAGGACAGCAAGGGCAGCCTGCTCACCCTGTGCACAGCCAGCACCCTGCTCCGTCCTAGAACTGCACCCTTCTCTCACCTCCAGTACTGCTGGGCTTCCTTCGCTCTGGCCACCTGAGGTCCACCCTGGACTTGGTGACTGCTGACCCCAGCTGGGCACTTACCCTCCACGAAGCATTTCTTTACGGGCTGCTCTAGGGATCAATGTAATCCAGTAATAGATGCCATTTATTTTTTCAAAAAGTATTATTGAAAAAGAAAGGGGGCCAGCCAAATAGATTAGCAGATTAAGGCACCTGCAAGCAGGGGTTCGATCCCTGGGTCCGCTGTGCCGGCCCTGGCCCCAGGCACACTGAGACAGCAATTGAGACTGGGCATGGTGGCGTGCCCCTATAATCCCAGCTCTTTGGAGACTGAACAAAAGGATCACAATCTAGAAGTGAGACCTTGAATACCCTGTACACCCTTCCCTAAAATACCAAAAAAATAAAAATATAAAAAAAAAAAGAAGAAGAAGAAAGCAATGGTTTGGGGAAGAAGCAGTCTCCCTAAGAAATGCTGCCTACCGTGGAGCCAGGACCTACTTGCCCACTCACTGATTCCTGCATTTATCCCTTCAACAGAAGGCTCCAGAAGCAGTCACTGCACCCCATGACCACTGTCTATTCAGCAAGAGAATTCCTTAGAGGACTAGGCGAGTGCCAGCCGCTCTGTGCAGCAGGCCAGGCTGATGTGGGCTCCTTCTCACCCTAGGGACGCGTGAGCTCCACCAGCTCTATCAGGCCAGCTTCTCCTGGGTCCCCCTGAGCTTAGCCAGCTTCTCAGTGGCAGGCTTTCCCTCCTCACCAAGCTCGCTGAGCCTCTCTCTCTGCCACTCTGTCACCCTGGACCCTAGCACTCCAGCCTGCCCCAGATCCTGCCCAGCCACCTGCCAGCGCCATCGCTACCCGTCCTGAGGGGAGGAGAGCCCCCTTGGCCCTGGTTCCTGTGAACTGTGATGGCCAGGGCGGTCCACTCTTCCCCAGCCCAGGAGACAGAACTGGGTCACCTTGTCCCTGCTGAGCTACAAAGTTGGGGAAGGCTCAGACACCAGAGGCAGTGGAGGAAGAGAGCAGAGAGGCCAGCTCCCTGCCATCTTCCCCAGCAGCACAACAGGACTGGGCATCCCTGGAGTTCAGGCCCTTACTGGGCACCTTCCCGTCCATGCTGCTGCTGGCCCCTCGATGAGCTCTGCGCGTGGGAGACCAATGCCGGTGCCATGGCATGTGGCTAGTCAAGACCACATTCACACTGTGAATGCATCTCTTGTGGGCTTGGGAGACACGTCAAGAGGGCACCGGTGTGCACAGTGTCACATGCCGGGCCCTTACTCCACAGATTAGGGTTTTGAGAGCCCTAGAGATGTCACCAAGTGAGAGAAAAGGGTTAGGAACGTATGAATCCTGACCTCAGGACAAGCTGTGGGAAGGCACTCTGCCAGGACTGGCCAGGAGCTCCACCTGCACACCAAGTCCACTCCCCAGTGAAACAGTAGAAGAGACTAAACTTATCTTTTAAATAAAGAGAGAATAAGATCATATTTAAGCCAAAGCAAAATCACAAAGGAAGGCAAAACATCCAGGTACAGGTTCAGCGCTCGAGAAGGGCTGCTCCGTACAGGCACTGTGTCAAGCTCCCGGGCAGCAAGGCTTAAGACACGGCCCCTGCCTTTGGCCCCCTCTGAGCTCAGGCACTGGGTATTTTGTCTGAGTGGTGGGAAAGTAGCTGGCGTAATTCCTCACTTGCCTGCTTCTAAAGAAGGCTTCCACACCCGAAGCCACCAGGTCCTGGTCCAACTCAGAGTGCGCTTTGCTAGTTCAGAGCATATTTGTTCACTTGCTTATTGATCATTACCTTGTTTAAAATAAGATTTGCCAAGAAGCTGAGGCTGCCCTGTTCACTGCTGCAGTCCTCCAGGTACCACACGACATACCAGGTTTAGAGCAAGCATTCTGAAAAGTATTTGTGGCTTAAACAAACGGATGAGCCACCCTCCACAAAGCATCAGAGTGTCTGCAGTTTTGGCACAAGCCTTCACCAGGCTTTGCAGGGCAAATACGTATCCGCATGAACGGTTTTTATTCTGGTTATCACTGAGGTCCAATGATGGTCCTGTCTGCACCAATCCTAATTTCAAGCAGTCTGGCTCCCATCCAGGAACATAAAAAAAACACGAGCAACAAGCTGGAGCAGAAGATGCTGCAGTCTGTGGTACTAGCGTCTTCAGGGTGAGGGATGTCTGAACTGTCCTCACGTGGGGGCCAGATCGCTCCAGGCTGGCCCTCATCCACCTTCTGAGACAGCACAACACCCACTGAGATAACGCAGAGGGCATCGGCGTCCGCCCAGCAGCACAGCCTGTGGGTGCGCGACTGTCACCCAAACAACGGCGTCACGGTGCCACGCAAGAGCAACCTCGGTCAAAGAGACCAGCTGAGAGCGCAGCTCGAAGGAGTGTGCAGGCTTAAGAGGCCTGAGGGTGAAGCATGCAACTAATAGACGGAGCGGAGTGCTTCGCCAGGGACTGTGGGCAGGAGGGCTGGCGAGATGACTCGGCGGACTGAGCGCCTGCGTAGGCAAGCACGGGGCCTGGGCTGGACCCTCAGCACCGCCTGCTGTGCCAGCCCTGCCCCCGCCCCTGTACTAAACACATAAAGAAAAAAGATTGGGGTGGGGGGGGTAAATAATGGTGCTTATGTTTCGTAAAGCACGTTCTGTATCAAAAAAATCTCTTTGCACTTTTCTTCAGTGTGAGAAGCTCTGCCGCAGGCTGGTGAGGCTGATGCCCCCGGGGGATGGAGCTCTTGCCCAGCTTGAGGGCTTCCCGGCAGGCCGGGGCACTCTGTCAGCAGAGATGCGAATGTTTAAGTCTACATGTCATTTTAGCACCAAAGACAGAAGTCCCCTCTCGAATTCATCTTTATGTTCTAGCATCTGATGCCATTTAAATGTGACATATAGAGACTTCTGTATTGTTTTGTTGGCCCTTAGAAGGCTTGTACGAGCATGTGTGTGAATGCATGACTATGTGTATAAGTGTATGTGTGTGTGTGAGAGAGAGAGAGAGAGACTCTCAGATATAAGTATAAGGGGAAAAAACAAATTAATATATCATGCTGCAACCTGATCATTCACAATTTACACTGACACACTATACACAGAAATGCCTGTACAATAACAACACTCCTGACCATTCAAGCGTCACATACTGAAGAACTTCACAGTACTTGGACTGTCTGTGGAGACCAAACAGCTCAATACCACTGTGATCAACAGCATTATATTTACTCAGAGCGGCAGTCCCAGAGAAAGAAAATTAACCCCAGCTGCACATATGTATTATAAAGCATACTTATACATGGGGTTTGAATTACATCCTTGACTTCATTTTACTGCATTTGTTTTTTAAAATTTTGAGACCAATTCTCATTAAATCATGAAATCGCCCAGGCTGCACCTAAATGGGCAATGCTCCTGCCTCAGCCTCCCAGTGTGGGGACTGCCAACGTGGGCCGCTGGGTCCGGCTGCCCCTCAGTCCTTAATTACTGCTTCTGACTATTTGGCTATGCTGTTACTATCCGCCCTACTGAATATGTAAGAAAAGTAACCACAAGTCTCACGTCGTTCACCTTTTAGGCTGTACATAATTATGCAGGGTAACAAAAAAGGGTAAGTGAGGACCAGAGTGAAACCCCGGGATCCTGCACCGTGCGCTGGCGCACAGCTCCACACTGAGCACTGTCTCCAGCACAGGCAGTGTTCAGGGATTCTCCATTCCCCAAACTGAACACTTGCCTGACCACAGCCAGTGAAATGGAAATCCTTAAGCCCTTACGATGCGGCAGGTTGAAGGCTGCCGGAGGGAAGACTGCGCCTGTCAGAAGACCCCTAGAGGCTGTCTGGATGCAGCTCCAGGTCCACAAAGTGAGAATCCTTGGGCCGGGCCTAAAAAATTCCTGTGCAGCCAACTTCCCAGGTAATTCCATGACACGTGAAATTCTGTCGTCCACTATGTCACATTCTTTGCAAATCTGTTTCCGTCAGCGAAGGGCTCCACACTGGGCAGAATTCTTGAGTCTTACTGAAGTCACCTCTAGGATTACGAGGGTTGCGCAGCAATGTCACCAAATTCTACCTGCCACTGAGTGTCATCTTCGGGTTCTCTGTGCATCTAGTGCTGGTCTCTAGAAATAGACGGCGTGCATGAGCTGGGACGGGGAGCATGTACCGCGTCCCTCTCCACAGCGATGGAGACGTCTTGGGTCCCTGGACGCCGCCCACGAGCTCTTACTGCCCCACAGCTGGGGAACTGGTTTGAGAACCACAATGAGTTGGTCAAAGCCAACCAGCTCGAGGTCAGTGGCTGTTGCCACTTGTAGCTTCTCTAGCAGTTTTTTTTTTTTTTTTCTGTATTATACAAGACAGGTCCTCCCTGTGAATTGGTGCTTTTTACATTTCAAGAATTCTACTGCCTTCAGCTAGGCAAGTAGGTCACTTCTGCCTTCCCTACCCTACGATAATGGGGTGAACCATCACGCATTGGATCCCCAGTGTCCCCAAAAGCTCACATGTAGAAGGCCAGGCCCCACCTTGGGCTTCTGGGAGGTGCTGGGACCTCAAGAAGTGTGCATCTTCTTGCACAGGGGACGTCCCCTGGTCATGGGGCCTGCAGAAGGGCAGCACTGAGACCCCAGCCCTTCCTTTGAATCTTTGCTTCCTAGGCCCCATGAGACAACCAGTTCTCTGCCACATCCTGACCAAGATGTCCAGCCTTGTCACAGTGTCAAAAGTGACACCGCCCATTGCCTGTGGGCTGAAACCTCTGAAGCCCAGAGCCATGGTGCATCCTTCCCCTCAAATAAGTAGATCGTTTCAGGCATTGTCACACTGAGGGAAAGCTGACACTGAACCTTCAGGACTCACTCTTTAGTGAAGCCGGCAGCACTTTCTGCATCTTTGCAGGGTAACTTCAGGTACAAATCGCAGCAAAGCAAGGGAGCTCTCAGCCATAAGCTCGCAGAATCCACAGCACAACAGCAGCAACAGCAGGGCCTGATGGCAGCCTGTGAGACCGACCCAGCCTGCACCGCCCTCAGGAAGCACAGGTAGGGAAGCAGGACCACGCCCATGGAAACAGAAGACCAGCTGCACCTGTGCTTGTGGTAACCCAGCAGAGCAGCCCGCATCCCTGGAGGCAGCGGAAATCTGCACACTTAAGCTGATCATGTTACACTCTGCTTTTGTGGACAAAAGAGGCACCCAGACCCCAGATTTGTCCAAAGGAAAAACTGATTTGTCCTTTGATTTGTTCTGTCTCAAGGATCCTGGCACCCCCTGCCCAAACACATCTCCTAAACATTCCCTGGTGCTCAGCATCACAGTGAGGAGTCCAGGTCAGCACAGGCAGGCACCCTGGGGACTTTGGAAGATTCCCGGGAGGGGCAGTGGGCACTAGGGATCCAGCAGGGGGCAGAGCAGGTGAGGGCAACCCCCTAGGGAGAAACAGCATTAACACAAAAGGCAGGAGTCGGACAACAGGGGAAAGCCAGGCTGCTTGAGCTCATGAAAACTAAGTGCACATTCAAACACAACCCCGAAGTGGACCCACTTATCCATGGAAATACTGACCGTGCCCATGGCCTGACATGGGTGCCCAAGGAGAACAATGCGGCTGGAGCCGGAGAGTAGCAGGAGGCCAGTCTGGATGAGGGGACTTCAATGAATCTCTGTCAAGGTAGCACCCCCCTTCCCGAGGCCCCACAGCAGCCCAAGAAAATATTTATCTACTGTTAAAAATAATGACGTAGGTGTAGATTTGTATACCAGAAAAAGGCTTCGTAGACGCACCTCCATAAAAAAGAAAGTGGTTGCCAGGGGTATGTAGACAGAATTCTACCTACAAAACTAGTGCACATCTATGTGTGAATGTGTGTGCAATGAAAAACATTACTGTAACTTATCAGGCACTTAGGACATAAGGGTGGCAAAAAGCTGAGGTGGAAATTTACATCGAAAACTTTAGTGCAGTTAAGACGCACTGCCATGAGCCCCCCTCAATTGCTTCCCCTCATTTCAGTCATGCTTGTCCCATCCATCCTGCTACTTTCTGCAGCAGTTCTGAGAGTCCTCTTTCCTGAGTGTCTTTACAAAGTGTAAAAACAACAACAAAAATGGCGAATGCTGCCCCTCAAGGAAAAGCAGGGCTATCAGAGCACAATTCTGAGTCCTCCTCCACCTCGCTCACCAGATCTGGCCCCACGTGACCTCTGGCTCTTCCCCAAAGAAAGAAGTGGATCGATTCGGGACACTGAAACAGCCAGGTGGCACAGCTGAAAGCATCACAGAAGAGGACTTCAGGAACCACTCCAGCAAGTGGCAAGGACAAGGGGATGCGTGCATCCAGGAGTGGGGCGTCAATGGCGCCTTTCATGTAATAAGTATTTTTAAGTGCATACCATATATTCTAACCACACTTCACAACCACACTTCACACACCAGGTATTGTGTATAGTGTTTGTGTGAACTGCATCATTTACTCTTCAAAGTTCAGAGAAACAAGCATCATGACCATTTTACAAAGAAGCACATGAAGTCTCTGGGGAGCCAGGAGCCCTGCCTGTAACGTCCTTACTAAGCAGTCAGTGGGGAGCCCGCCGCAATCCGCCTGACTGCCACATCCACTGGAATAAATTCCCCTTTTCAAAGAGGAAGTTAAGAAAACTATTTTTCTGAAATATCAAGATCATGCACTTTCAGCCGATGAGATGTCTTCTGTTAGTTTCATAGCATTGTGTTAGTGTATGCTTTAAAAAAACATGTGCATCATTTTAAATGTCTGAAATAAAGACATTTTAACTGGAAAAAAATCAAAGGGAAATCTCAGTGTCTGTATATCTCATTTTCTACCTCAAACAGTCCAAAAGCGATGTTTAACTTCTAACTACATATGCCACAAAATATATATATGGGGAAAATTGCCAAAATATCAATCACTGAGCAGAAAAACTGTTACACTCAATTTCTGACTTTTATTTGGATGAGTCCATCAACAAAAGCCCATCTGCCTCTCAACTCCTAGTCTTCCAGTTCACTGGGCGACATTTATCACCCACCAACATTCTCTTCCCTACTCAACCACAATTTTTTTTTTTTTTAATTCAGGCTCTACAGGGTTTACAGGGTTTCACTATGTAGATTGGACTCATGGTGATTCTCCTGTTTTCAGCCTTCCAAGTGCTGCAATTACAGGTGTGAGTCACCAAGCCCAGTCTCGACTGTCTCGTTGCATCCCAGAGGCGGGGCCTGCATGGCACGCTGGGGATTGAACCCTCGCCGCTGCATCTGCCTAAGCAGGCGCTTTTAGCCCACTGAGCTACCTGGCCGGCCCTTTTTCTTTCCGTTTTGAGACAGGGTTACATGTTGTTGACCAGGCTGACCTGGGATTTACTGTGGGCAGGTCTCAGCCATCCCGCCCCTCTGAGCCCTTGGCTGGGACTCCAGGCACGTGGCCCTGTGCTCAGCTCTTCCGCTACCACTTCCCTCAGCTCTGCACTCTATGATAGCAGAGTCTGAAACACCCCAAACACCACGAATAACCAGGCTATGCTCCCCCCCTAGGGCTCTTCTACCATGCGCAGCTTGTAACCTGCATTCCAGCTAGTTTTTGGTCCTCTGACTTCTGGAATGTTCTGCCAGGAATGTCTTCAGTAGGTAATGTCTACCAAACCCAGAGTTATAAAACTTGTAAAACTTCGCCAAAGCCAAAATAAAAGGCCAAGATGGGAAACAAGGGCCACTCAATGAATACTTCCTATAAAAAGATCCATCTAAGAAATGGAATTACTAATATATACACACACAATGGACCATGTACATAAGCACTCAATATTTATTATCAAGTTTTTATTAATAAAAATCTGTGCGTTAAAATTGTACAGTTTGGATCTGACATGACCCTTAATGGCCCAAGAATTGAAACTGTGATTTCCAGACCAGGCACTCCTGGCATGGGTGAGCCTTTAGGAGATGGGGGCCTTACGGGAAGAGCTGGGGTCACTGGGATGGCCCCAAAGGGGCCACTGGGACCCTCATCTGTGCTTGTCACTGTGCCATGCATGTTCCTGGTGGGCCGATGTGCCGGCCTTGGCACCACCATATGCCGTGGGGAGGGGCCCCGGACCACAGGTGGGGCTCGCCTAACCTGCAAGCCACAGTGTGTGTGTTTTCTAACTGAATTATCTGTGGTATCTGTGGCAGTGACAGAGAGCTGGCTATCAACATCGAATGTAACAAATCATATTTCATAATAGTCATGACATCACTGGTTGTGGGAGATGACACTGCGGTCCCAGCACTCTGCCAATTAAGCAATGAGTCATGCAGTTTTAAGACTGGAATTCTAATTTTTCACTTAAAGAACACTAGACCAGCGATGGTGAACCTTTCAGAGATGATGTGCCCAAACTGGAACCCAAGCCTCACCTATTTGTCACAAAGTACATGCTGTTATCCCATGCTTGGCTGCTGGGGCGACGCCCGGTGACCTGGCTCCCAGCCAACAGAGAGGGCCCTGTGTGCCCACCGTGGCACGCGAGCCACTGGTTCACCACCAGCTCCAGACTTCCTTAGGAATTCCTTGTATATATAAAGTAAGTATAAATGGATTAAAGAGGCCTAGGCATTCCTAAAGAATTTTCAATGACCATATCAACTCTTCATAATTGCAGATCCACTTGGAGTTATGGCTGCTTCTGTCACCGGCCCTGGACTTGTGTCACAGTGCTCCAGTACAGTCTCTAGGATTGGCTCCCAATCGGCTGACCTCCAGACTCCAAATTCTGACGCACAATCACGATCCACAAATTAAGCTGTCAGCCTTTTCTCTGCCACACTGCTGTCTTGTAAACAGATCCCCTATTCAGTGGTGCTAAGTTTTTGAAAACAGAAAGCTTCAGAAATGAAACATGGGGCTCAATTAAAATACACAAACTCATTATCTGAAAATGTAGGAAACTGACCAAGAGAGGAAAACTGCAGCAGAAAACAGACTTTGGTCGTTCAGCCCAACACCAGGATCAGCGTCACTGCGGTGGCTTGGCGCTGAGCCAAGGCACCCTGGCCTCCAGCATCTGCTTCCCTCCTCTTCTGTGCTTCTGTGCCTGACACCATTCCAGACCCTGGTCAGTGGCCAGGAGCAGAGGCAGAGCCCCCAGAGTTGCCCCCACCGTCCCTTCTTCTCCCTTAGTTTCTGAGTCTCTGAAGGGACACAGCACCTGGACCCTGCATGACAGGAGCTATGGATGAGGGGGCCAGCATGCGAGGGACCCGCCAGGAGAAGCAGCGGCATAGGCCGGAGCCTGGCAGCCCTCTCTTCTCCATCACCAGCAGTCCTTAATTCTCATCCACTTTTTTTGTAAGTCACACACAGTCTCACTTTGTATTTTCTACGAATATCTACTCAATAATTTAAGGACTTAGAACTCTCCTTGGTTTGGGTAAGAAATCCCAAAAGAAAAAAGTTCCTGCCCCATACCAGGCACTCACCCACAGTGAGTGGAAGGAAAGTGCACTCGGGAGCAGGTTAAACACTGCATCTGTCCTCCTGGTCTTGAATAGATGTCCCTCCCCTTTTGTTTGTAAGGAAGGGCTCTAAGAACAGTATATCAGGATGTCAGCAATCTAGAAATTAAGTTGTCAGCTTTTTCCTCTGTGCTGCAAATTACAAAAGAATTAGAGGTTTTGGTTCTAATAGAAGCTTATACCACTAAAGTGTGCAATTTAACTGATCATTCCAAGGCCTAAAAGTACAGCACTGCAGACATTTCAGCCAAGCGATCTGCAGTTCTGGGACCTAATTTCTACTTCTCTACTTCAAATACTTTTCTTTTGCTCCTCTTTAGAAATGTTTTCTGAAATCATTGCTCAGCAAGCACTGCACTGAACTGCTTCACATATAATACACTCACCACAGGGACAGTCACCTTAGCAAAGAGGGACAGAAAAGGACAATGAACGTGTGCAGCGGCTCTGTGGATCTTCAGTTTTTCCCCTTACTCTACACTAAATTCAGAAAGCAGCATATCAGTGTACTTCTCAATTCCACTGTTCCTTTTGTAATTTATTCAACACTAACTTGAGTGCAATGCCTCTGAATATTGCTTCACAAAAATTTCAAACACGGATTAAAATGGTAAATTATAAAACAATTAGCAAACAAAGCAAAAATTGGAAATGAAAATCAATGACTTCAGATCACTGCAGACATTTCTTGGGCTTGTGAAATCCCCAGCTTTTACAATTTTTTCAAATTGCCAACTGCGATTATGTCACTTAAAAACAGGTAAGAACAGTGTCTGCTCAGAAAATAAACTGCGTCTTTACTGATGAAGGACAACCTTAATCATCTGAACCACAAATTTATCAAGGATGCTATTTTTGCACAAGGAATAGTAGGAAATACATTGGCTTAATGCATAAACAAAAACATTGACTCATTACTGTAGTTCTTTAGATAAATTTTAAATGCCCCCCCTAAAAATTACACTATATTCCTCTATAAAAGAAATATTCAAATTTCTGCTCTTTCTCCGCAGGGACATCTCAGTCCCAGCTCTCTGAAGCTCCTGTTCCCAGCAAGCTTACACTGTCCCCTCTTCTCCAGTTCTCCAAAAAAGTACCTTGCAGCGCAGCTCAGAGAGAAGGGAGACTCTCGCTCAAGCATCAGGCAATGTTAAACCAGCCAGATGCCTCTGACTGTCTGGCTCTCGCCTGCCCCACCCTTGTCTCCTCTTGGCCACAGTGATGTCATAACGCCAGGCAGGGCAATGGCTTCTGGTCCCAATTCCACTCCTTGCTTCTGAGCACATAATTCTCTACAGCCAGAGCAAATCAAATGATAGCACAGCACCCCAGGAGCCAAGAGCACCTGATGAAGTCGCGACAAATGAGCAGCCATTGAGCCAGCCTTGTGGAAGAGAGAGAGCCTCAGTAGCACGGTTTAAGATCTCTCTAAACGAAGGGGCCCTGAGGCTACGTCCATACCTTCCAGTGCCAGCCTAGTTTTCATAGTGGGGCTGATGGGCTACTTGGAAGAGCCCAGAAGATTTAAGGATGACCACAACATGCATACAATGTAAGAAACTTCTTCTCCTTACAGTCAGCTTCACACAGAAAGAAAGCATATTATTTTTCAGCCTACTCTTGGAGTTCTACGGTACTGGCAAGGACGTGAATTCTAATTCATCAATTTCAGATGCTTTTTTAAAGCATATGCTTAAAAGATGAACACACACTATGCCACATGGGAGAAGGTACTTGTACAGCACACCCCTGTCACATGTAACACAAAATACAGTAAATTCAGAAAAGAGTCCCTAGAGGACATCTCAGGCCATGGATTCCCTACTTAGGTGGTCCCAATGCAACTGGGCAAACAATAAAAAATGGACACATAAAACTGCAAAAATCCATAATCTTGTATTTCAACACAAAGTTGGCCCACGTCCAAATGTCATAGATCTGAACTAAAGTAAACCACATTTGTGTGGAAGGAATGACTTAGAAACATGTGTCCATATCACAGAGACTACGGCCTTTGGGTTCTGCCCCCTCAATCCTTGTTCTAAAAGTGGTTCAAACAGATACTTTTCTTATGACCACTAAACCATGCACAAAACAGTCTGTTTTGCAAAACTCACTCGCCTGAGTGCATCAGCTGGATTAACTCTACGCAATAACTCATGCATCTGACTATCTGGCTTTTTACCCCATTAGAAGATCCTACTACAAAGGAGACAGCATTTCCCAGCCAGCCTTTGTAAATCCCCTGGAAATCAGAACTAAAGTCACACTCTGATTTTGAATACATTTACTCTTACAATAAATTTAGGACCCCACCTAAAGTTTGGAGTGTTTTGATGCCAAATTAGCATGCACTGAAAAAAACAATCTTGCTGAGCTCATGTAGAAGCCACCTTCCGGTTCAAGGCATTCATGCAAGTTTGATGCACTCCTCTGTCGCCACTGAGCTGCGTTCCTGGCTCCCACACACAAGTGTTTAATCATTTTCGCGTCCTTGGGCCTTTAAAAAAATCAGTGCAAAATTAAAAACAATGTTTCCAGCGCTTGGCATGAAGACTGCTCTGCCAAGAGGCCGGTGCTACCCAGAGAAACTCCAGCTCACCTGGCTGCCTCAGGGCCCCAAACTGGGCCAGAAGGAAGGCCCAGCGGGCTCTGTGCAGACGCAGCTCCGCAGGGCGGGCGCGGAGAAGCCCAGCCCCGGCCTGCTCGGCGCCGGCCCTGCCACAGCGGATCAGCGCCACATGGTCCCTCACCGTTCCCGTCGTTCCGCCACGATCTCCTCCCAACTTCAACCCTGGCCTGCACAGGCGGATGGACCCTAGGCAAACTTCAGATCCGCGGCTCTAGAAGGGGAGCCGGCAGGGTCGCCCCCAGCGTCGCAGAGGCGCGCAGTTACGATTTACTGGGTAACCACACCCACCGCATTGCAGAAGCCGCGAACCCCGCCCGGGGCGCGGGGGGGGAGGGGAGCAAGTGGGGTGAGCAAAGGGGTCCCCGAGACCCAGCCCGCGTCCACGCCTCCCACCGCCCCGCTCCGCCCCGGGGATCCCTCCCTGCTGGGGCGCCAAGGCCAGGTGCGCTGCGGGTCTGGCTCCCTGAGGAGGCAGGGCGGAGCCCTCAGGTGCCCAGGCCCGAGACCCCGCCGCCCCCGGCCGGGCAGAGCGAGTTACATAAACGCTGGGATGCTCCTTGCGCACCCAAGCCCCGCGGCGCAGCAGTGCCACCCCGCCCCGATCGCTCTGGCCCCGGGGTCCTCAGAATCGGGGTGCCCCGAAACATGGCGTCCCGGGGCGGACCGAGCAGCCCCTGCACCCTCCGGAGGCCCCAGCCAGGCCGGGTCCGGTCCCGTGGTCGGTCCCGGGTGCTCTGGGCGACGCAGCCCACAGCCCCGAGCCAAGACTCGGGCGCGCCCCGAGGACCCCGCACCCCCGTACCCCGGCGCTGGTGGAAAAGTTACCTGGGCGCAGGCAGGCCGGCTGGGCTGCGGTGGACGCGCTAGCGCGGGAGGAACCGCAGCCGCCCCGCCCGGCGACACGCAGCCCTCGGACGGACGCGCGGCTCCACGCCCAGACTCGGCGGCGGGCGGGGCGTCCCCGGCAGAGGGAGAGGGGTGCGGTGACCTTCAGGTGAGTGGGTTATGGGCCCAGGATGCAAGACGTTTATAATGTTTTCGCGAGAAAAAATTCAGATGGGATGTGTCTCACAGGCTGGGAGTCAGGAAATTTTAAGTTGATAGAGAAGACTTGAATTGAAGGCTGCGGAAAAGATGTTTCCGCTCCATCGGCCCGCACCCCAGCTCCTCCCCACGCCGGCCCCACGCTCAGGCTGGACGCAGGGGGAGGGCTCGGCCCGCAGGCGGGGAGCAGTTCCTTTCCGAGCCTCCAGGCCAGGACCAAGGGCTGGCAGCAACTCCCCCCTCCCCCCAACGCACTGGCCCCTGCAGGCGCTGGACGAGGGCTCCGAAGAAACCTTGCGGGCTAGCGGAGCCAAAGATGCTGGCTCACAGAAGCCTGTCAGCGAAGAAGAGGGGGCTAGCTAGCCCTTCTCCAGGAGGTGGGCGCAGGGCCCCGGTTTGCAGAAGGGGAAAAAACTCACAGAACAAGGACGTGGTGTCTGCCGCGGTGGCAGAGTTGTCAGAGCCGGGGGAGAGAAGTTGAAAATCTATCTTGATTACTTTGCTGTGGCATTCACACCGGTCTTCTGCAGGTGTGCGGAAATTTTGATCACGGAAATACTAATAAAGTCACGTTTTTAAAGGACAGTGTGGCATTTTATAGTCTAAAGGGGCAGCATCAGGTCACTTAGGAAGCCGGTATGGCCCTGCCCAAAGGCCAGACATAGTGAGCAGCTAGCTATGTGTACTCAGATGGACCATAAAGGTGACAACCCAAGCTTAGGTTTCCGTCCGGAAATCCCTGTCCTCACGGTGCACCAGGCTCTAAGGAGCTGCTAGACCAAGAAGCTGGCTCCCCTCTGCAAGTGGCCTGGAGCGCGTCTTGCTGTTTACAGTGCGCTCTGAGTTGGCGTTATCATGGGGATGCAGATGGCTTTCATACTTTCATTCATTTTACTGCAGCACTTTTGTTATTTTTTAAATTGAAGCAAACTGTTCTCTCCATGACTCATGAATCTTAATCTTTTTGGCGATGAAAAGCAGGAATAGTATACGAATGACTCGTGTCTAGGGAAGAGAGCGGTGGAACCTGCATGGGCCATTAGGAAATGCAGGAATACCTCGCCGATTATTGCAATAGTCCATGAGTGTAAGAACGGCGCTGCAGCAGAGCTTCCTAGTGAATCAGAGCAATTATGGTGAAACGCTTTGGGTTTGACCAGCATCATACACCACACTGTCATTCCTCCCGGCACAGAAGTGCCCACTATGCACGAGCGCGACCCAGCTCCCTGCGAGCCTGCTTGTGTCTCTAACCAGTCTCTTCCTGTTACATCCATGCTGTCCTGCAGGTTCCTACCCGCGCCCACCGCCCCACCCCTTACCCCTGTATCTCTGTCTCCCCACAAATCTTGCTGGGTCCACTGCAAGCCAAGCACTCATTCTGGGCTTAAAAAGTGAATGGGTCTTGGAGCATGAAGTAAGCTGCCGCTTGACTTCCACTTTGCTCGTGTAGAAGGCTAAGGGACTATTTTCAAGAGTTGGTCCACCTCAGTGATGGCGAGATCCCACAAGAGATGCAGCATTTTGATCCCCAAAGAGTAGATAACAAAAAATTGATGATGAAGCCAGTTAACAAGAAAAAACCTACGGTTACACCCTTACCACGAAATAAAATAATGAGCTCTTCTACAAGGAAGAAGGAAAGCACGAAGCAGCAGCAGGCAGCAATTGGATCAAGGATGGACTTGCTTGCTTTCTTAGAAGTGGAACTTCCTGTCTCCTCCTTCCCATTGTACCAGGTAGAGCCGGGCTCACACCCCTCCTGCTCAGAGAAGACTTCATGCTTGTCCTCATCCTGAGCCCCTTCGTGGTGCTGCTCCTGTAAGTAACGGAGGAGCCAGTGCTGATTTGGCACATGAAAGCCATTCCCCAGATTCCTACTTAGTTGTCTTAGGAGAGGGCTATGAGCGTGAGACAAACACTGGAAAGGGAGATAGCTCAGCAGCACAAGGTCCTGAGTTCGATCCCAGGTACAAAAAATAATAATAGTAATAATAAAAGAAAGGGACAGGGTTCTGGGGCTCCAACCCAGGTCTGGGGAGGCCATTCTTATCCCTGGTATTCTGATGCTTATTCTAGAACTCTTACTCATGGGTTTCTTACAGTTGCTCTGCCACACACCTCTGAAAGGCAAGAAGCCATCCAGAACCCTAGCTATAGTTTGGCAAAAAACAGTGTAACTTGCTGTCAGTAAGATTGTGTGAATTTACTCCAAGCTGAAGAGCCAGATGCCCAGAACCTCTATCCCACTATAAGAATTAATAGAACTGAGACCCCACGGTACTGAATGAGAGCATCCACTGCAGCCTGCAGCACCGAAAAGAATGGGCAGAGCTCACAGGTCCTACTAACAGTGGTATTGTCAGCCTCAGGATTCTAAAAATCAACAGTGGAATCTGGCCAGTGGGCCCATTTGAAGCTCAGCCGCAAACATGGGGATTAAAGGAATACTGAAACTTAACCCAAGCTGACAGCACCAGGCTGCTGGCCCTCTTGCTCAGCTGTCCTCGTGTGCTCAGATGGAAGCCGCTGCCTTAGTGAAATGCTGCCAGCCCTTGCTGCAACTATTTGCAGTGTGTAGCATCAGGCACCTGGACTGCAGACCAAATCCTTAAAATCAGAACCTAATGTCTTCAGCCACGGTGTCACTAGAGACCATGAGGAGGAGAAATACAAGGATGAATTTATAATTCAAAACCAACAAGCTTCTCCTGCTGAGATAAGAATCTGGAAGCGTTACTAGGCTTCAGGAGCATCCAGAGTGCACAAAGGCTCCTGGACGGGCCTGGGCTCTGCAGGTGTACAGCTCGTGAAGGTACCTGGACATGGGCAGCACACAGACGCAAGATGAAATAAAAGGCTATCAGCGCTGCTGACACATCCCAAAGTACACAGAAACCTAAGCGCTAGCACACTGTAAAAATTATTCTTATTCACCACAATTCCACATATCCCCTGTTGTTTTTATTTGGGCTCACAGTAGCTATGAAGGTGGGCCAACACCTGTCATGTAAGTTTCATCGTGTTAAAATAGACCTTCATTATCTTTTTCTAGTCAATTTTAGAAATAGGTCTTGACCCTGTTAAAGAGAATAATTTGTAACAATAAGTTCATAAGGGTTATTCTAATGCCTAGTTTCATATAAATTTAAAATACTCAATAATTCTATCCTTTCTTCTTAACTAAAAATAAGAATCCATTATGAATGCTTTTACTTTGGATTTTTACATATAACATAACAATGAAAAATAAAATCTAAGCAATGGGTGTTGGTGATGCATGGTATGAAATGTAACTCCCAAATGGATGCTTTCTATCGGTATATTCCACGACAATTAACATTTTAAGCCTCCCTCACCAAAAAAAGAAGACATAGAGTATGTGCCAGCAAGCCTCTCTGTTGCCTACAAAGTTGTAAACAATCCCGAAGACGCTTCTAACCACTGTGCTTCGTTCCAGGCGCTGCCAAGGAGAACCATCTGGGGAAGGAGGAAGCTCTATGCACACTCAGAAACCTGACTTAACTTCCCAGTGAGATCCTCAGCTTAGCGTTGCCCTCTTTAGGCAGCAGTGCGGTGGTTCACCTCACACAGCCGCAGCTACTTGCAGAGAAATGTCTGCATTGCCTTCCTGCTTCCTGTCGGCCACACTCTTTTCCCTTTCGCCTCGTGTCACCAATGTGCACCTCACAGTGTCAGTTTTCATGCCTGGCCCCTCTTATCCTGCAGTTCCCAGGATGCTCTGGGAGCCGTTGTCCCTGGGAAAGTTCTGCTTAGTAGGTCGAAGCCACCTGCGAGCAGCCCTCAGTCTTGCCCCTGCCCTGCTCTGGGTTCTAGGAGGAGTTTGCCTGATTCCCAGGACTGACTCACCTGTGGGGGAGCTAGGAGGACTCACAGGCTTTCTCAGGCCAGGTTGGCTGCACATACTTTTCTCAGGTTTGTTTTTGTGTGAAGAATAAACTTAGAAAGTGATAAACATATTCATTCCATTTATATCAGAGTGCTATTAAAATGCACATTTGTGGGTGGAGCCTCAGACTAAGCGAAGCACGAGTTCTGGGTTGGAGTCCAGACATTTTCAGTGAGCTCGCTGGGTGCAAATTACCCTGGGTCTAGGTGGCCAGCTGATGCCAACAATCCCACTGGTGAGGAAGTGATATGCAGGCCACTGTGCCCAGAAGCTAGAACAGGAAAAAGCTGAGGAGGAATGACCCCCTTATTCAGGGTCTAGACCCCACTCAGGGTCTAAACTTAAGGCAGTCCACACTGCGCAAGTCCATTCCCATTTTGCAAGAAATTTAGTGCCTAGAACCTGTCCTTGTTGCGGGGTCCACAACAGCGGCTCCTTAGCAGTAGGTATAGTAATAAATAACAGTGAAAGATTGCTCTGTGCCTGATCCTAGCAATAATTGCACTAGTGCCCATTTATTGAAGACTGCAGTAACAGTACGGCTCTGACCCTAATTTCCAAGCACAGAAAATATCTCTACAAAGCTGCCAAAGCTTATCTCATTAAAAAAGAAGAAGGAGGGCTAACGAGGGCTAATCACTGGCAGTTTTGGTTAAGGTGGAGCTGACTAGCCCAAGCCCAGGAAGCAGAGACTTTATGACAATCGGCACCTTTTGGTATGACAGACTTAGGCAGACAGGAATTCCTTTGGCTAACCAGTGAACCAAACTGAGTACACTGACCACAGAATATATCTTTTATCTTTAATATAACACGAGGAATTTTGTTTCACAGAAAATGTCATTGATCTTATTAAAGTGATATTTTGTTAATTTTACTAGGTCTTAAATTTTTCATATCAATTTGTAAGATTATTTTGCTTTTATGGTTGATAAGATCTATAGAGAAAATAAATTCAAGTCATTTTACATATATATGTATATATATATATGATGACATAGTGGGTGGAAACAACAGAGACAGTCTCTTTTGTTAGAGGGATGTTGAAGATGAGATTTCCGCTCAGGAAGGGAAGGTTGCCATTGTCTTATGAGTTAGGCTGTTTTGCGAGCAGCAGGCTATGCAGCTAGTACGCTCAGGGCACCCGTCAGTAATGTCCCACATATGACATTTTCCTGTCACCAGGGCCCTGGGTCAAGCGCCTCTCCAAAGTGTTGTCCACTGTGAGATGAGACAGTTTTCTAAGGCTTGGCACTGCAGAGCACGATTTCCCCACAGTTCCACCCTCTGATGTTGCCTTCATGAAGACTGGACGGATATGTTACCTGGCTTTTCACTGCCCTGTAGCACTTCTCCACTACAGACTGAGGTAAGCTTGGCAGAGCACTAGTGCTTTCTCTCCATGATGTCTGCACCCCCTTCCCTAGGATGATGTCTTCTTCAGTCCATCATCTTCCATTGACTTGTTCCACCTTCTGGCATCAGATCTTTCTGTACATCCCTCTAAGTCAGGCTTCACAGAGTCATCTCACGATGAGGCATGGTACTGCTTTCTGAGTCAAGGTATGACTATTCTGAGTGAAGGGGTTGGAGACATAGCTCAGTGGCATAAGCATCTTCCTGGCAAGTGCAAGGTCCTGTGTTCGATCCCTGGTACCACCAATAAATAAATAAATAAATACGGCCAAGAATGTAGCTTAGTACAAAGGCCCTGGGTTCAATCCGCAATTACCCACTAAATATTCTGAGTGGCAATCCATTAAGCTCTCCTTTGCATTTTCCCCAGAACTCACAGTGCCCAATCCCACATGCCATTGTTTAACACAATCCTAAAGGCACACAAAGGCCATCGCAGACAGACAGAGAAGTCGACAGTGTTTGAGGATCGTTTGGCATTCACGTGTCCACTTTTCCCAATGTTGATACCCATTGATGTATTTCTTCCACTTGCTGTTTTATTAGATGGACTGGTGGATCCCTACGTGCCTCGCAGGAATCCTCTTGGAGGATGTTTGAAATACAGTACCTGGCATTAGTGGTTGTGGCTGGGCATAAGCACGCATTGGCTCATGATATAATTCTCTGTGTGTGTGCCTCTGAAATAGTTCATAATTAAAATTTTCAATTTTAGGTACCAATACCTGAGATGTGTATCAAACAGGCCAAAATCTCTGAGTATATAACATTTGTAACATCTTCTGTATGTAACATTTCTCAAGCGATCTATATGTGGAGGCAGAGGGGACAAAGTAAAAGACTAAAGCACAGTGTTAAGAATTTTTTAAAAAAATTATAGCTAAGAGATATCTGAATATCCCTGCTTATTGAAGTATCTTACAGTAGCCAAGATGGGAATCAATTAAGTGTCCAATGACAAATGAGTAGACAAAACAATGTCATACACACACACACACACACACACACACATTGGGGACTTTTGGATTCTTCTAATTATTTTGAAAAGCACACTATATATATATTGGAACATTACTAGGCCACAAGGAAGGTTTAGTTGCTGCCATTTGTGACAAAGTGGGTAGATCAAATGGAGATTGTTAGGTGATGTGGCCCAGGTAGAGAGAGGATTCCTTGGTGTTCGTATGTGGAACCAAAAGGACACTTGAGTTCATTGAAGAAAGGGCGAGAACAGAGGCCACTAGTCATTAGGAAGGGGCAGAGGTTGGACTGCAGGTCCCAACACATAGCACACGGGGGGGGGGGGATTCTGGTGTTGAATCACAATTAAATGCTAGCTGGTCTACAAGTCTGTGTGCTTTTCAAAATAATTAAAAGAGTGCAAAGGTCCCCAATGCATAGAAATACTAAGTGTCAGAGAAGATGGACATGCTAATTATCCTGAATTAATCGCTGCACAAGACAGTCTACTGTACTGCTCCTCATAAATATATACAGACATTATGTATTTCTTCTAAAAAGTCCTAAACAACGAAAATTCTGCAGAAGAGTGGTGTTGGAAAAAGGAATCAGTAGGAAGCGCTCCCTAAAGTGATTGGAAGAAGCCCTGGGATTGAGCACACATGTGACTTGCACACAGGACCAGAGTTGTTCTGGAGCACGCATGGGTCACATGTGGTGGTGCTGCCGCACTCAGGGGAACATGGTGCTGTCACCGGCTGCCCAAGCCGCAGTGCTGCCAGTGAAGCGCAGGCATGTTCTCCACCAAGCACGAAGTGTTTGCAGCATGCGCCGGGTCATGCCTAGAATTTCAACAACTCATTATGCAACAGACAGAAAAAATATTATTCATGATTTTATTCCAAGTTCCTGTGTGGTGTTGAAAAGATACTTGTGATTATCTTACATGATGAGTAACAGAAAGTTCTAGCTTGTAGCGAAACACACTGACACATCGGAGGTTTCTGTAGGAAACTGTCTCAATAAATATAACCAGAACCGCTTAGGGATGACCAAGACTGATCAGTACCTCAACTTGTGCCCTCACAAGCATGTTCCTCTTAAGGCTGCCTCCTAGCTGAAGCTGTGGTGAGCCCATAGCAGCGTGCAGCAGGCTGTACGGCTCCTGGCTCAACCCCTTTAGGGCCTGCAGGACTTATATCATTGCTATCACACCAGCTAGCTCCTTCCTCTGGCCAAGTCTACCAGCCACAGTATGTGTCCAGCCCTGGTGGGAATGGCCACTGTGGGCCCTCATGCCAGCTGGGCACCCCCTTCTGCTTCATGTCAGCTCTTTCCTCTGATACGCTAAGTCCTCACCAGCTTCCCTTCTGTGCTCATGGGCCACCTTGCAAAGGCATCACATGCCACACTTCAGATATATGATGCCATAAAACAGCAACTGGGTGCTGGCTGGAGCTCACGCATCCTCCAGAAGTCCATGTAGCAAAAGCAACATGCGCTGCTGGGAGGCATGGAGATTTGAGGAGGAGTGGAGCTCTGCAGAGGACGGTGGGCCCCAGCCATCTGGAGCAGAGCTCATGGCAGTCTTCATGTCAACTGTTGCCATGGTGATATCTATAGAGATCTAGTGATGACCAAACAGTGAAAACTCCTAAGAGAGGCCAGCAGAAGAAGTCACCTTCCACTCTGTGCCCTCACAAATCACATATGTCCCACTCTTCCCCGTGAAATAGCTCACTTCTTTTGGCGGCCTTTGCCTGCCCAGGCAAGATGAATTTTAGATTCTCATTTCCAGCTCAGAGCCTGTGCAGTCTTTCTATGTGCTTGGTAGTAAGGCTTTATTTGGTGAGTCCCTATTCTCTCAGACATCATCAGCCCATCGCTTTGTCTGTCTAGGGATTTCCCATCTCCCTCCACCGGATGACCCAGGTTCTAGGGCTCCACACCCAGCCAGGTTCTAGGGCTACTGGTCGCCTCTGTGTAAACCCAGTGGCAAGCACTATAACTACTGTGCTTCAAACACTGGGTGAGAGTGGGCTGGTACACAGATGTCTTAACCCCATCTGGCCAAATCCTAGGTCTGGGAGGGCAGTGCTTCTCTCTCACTCATGTTTACATTTTCTAGCATAAGCAGTATAGCACATCAAGCTTAAAAGAAACTGGTGAAAGCCCTAGCATGAGAATAACCCAGCCATCCACAGTCAACCCCCAGGGAACCCCGGCACGCTCAGACACCTTCCTCTCCCTTGCCCCTCTACCACACCTGTCACCAACCCCTTTGCACGTGACCTGTGGACCTGCCTGGGTCTGTCCAACACCCCACTCATCCTGTAATTACCTCTGCTCTAGTCTCTCACCCCAGTTCTCCCAGAGAATAGAGCTGTCTGAGGCCACAAGTGAGGCTGTCACTGCTGCCATCCTCACCCTGATGGTCACAGAGGAGGCTGTCAGAAGCTGGGGTACCCTCTTCTTCCATTCTAGCCAGCAGCCACCCTTCTATCCCCTTTTACCATCTTTAATAAGATCATATATCCTCATGAAGGGAGCTGCCACCTCCCATCCTTGTGCTTCTCTGGGGTCACCACTCAAGTAGTCACCACAGCACTTGTGACTACTTGAGCAACCACTGTCCCTTCCCTAGGAGCACCCCCGCTTTAGGAGCCTGGCTGCTTCCATTCACCGCAGTATCCCCACCTGGCCAGGACCCTCAGCAACCAACTGGGGTAAGCAAGCACGGATGGAGCCAGGACCGGGCCATGCTGCTGACGGTGGCCAGGCTCCAGCTGCACAGTGGCGAGCCAGGGCCTCCCCACTATGCAAATACCAAGGGCAGAGCGAGTAGCAGAACACACAGAACTTCTACAGTGCTTTTTAGATCTTTGACACTCAAGCAAGACTCCCTGCCTCCAGACTGGTCTCCCCCAGTCTTGGCAGCTGGGGTCACCAGGGTTTCCTCTCCTGTCTCTCGTTTATGGACACAAAGGCCCAGATGCCAAGTGAGGTTTCTGTAGGCCTGGCCCATTTGCCAAGGCCGGGGGAGGACTGATCTCAGCTCTCTGGAGGGCTGTAGTGCTCAGAAATCCATTCTTGGTCGCTGGGCAGTCTCTGCCTCCAGTGCAGGCAGCGACTGGGGTGCACTGCCCAGCGGACAGCATGTGGCTATGGGGCACCAGACCTCGAGCTGAGTATTGGTACAGACCCCACAGTGTGTCCCTCCAACTTGTCCCAACAGCCATTGTCGGGAGAGGCATTGTTAGAGCGCTTGTTGGGAAAATTCAAAAGCACATGCCTCACTGTAGGAGAACCACTTCCCAACCTGTGCGTGCTCACTAGTGAAGGCAGATTTTCTTGAGGAAGCCAAAACAACTCAGTGCTGGGTCAGTGGATAAGGGGGCTAAGGGAGGTCAAAGCCCTTTGGCACCAAAAGAACACCAAGAAGAGGACAAAGAAGAAGACAAGGGGATGGAGTAGATGAAAGAGAGAGGTGTTAAGTTTTAACTAAGCAGAAAACCCCTCAATCCTCAGAATAGCTCAGCATGCCAGTCCAAGCCCAAGGAATAGCACTACAGAGTCTGAGCAACAGAACATTCCGCACTGATATCAACAGCTATTATTTCTCAAGTACTTACTGTGTGCTGGGCAGGCCGCAAGCTCGGCACAAATATTTCAGCAGAACAAATCACAAATGCCAAGCCCTATCCCACCCACCTTCAGCTGGGTCCCTACCAGGTAAATGTAGTCTGCGCTCATTGGCACCCAAGTATTCACAGCTTGACCACCACCTCTGGGAGTTGCATGCTCAGATTCACTCAAAGATAGAAATTGTTCAGAAAAATATAGTGCCTGGCCTGAACGTGGACAGATGTCTTCTTTAGCATTATTCCCTCAGCAATAGAGTGTGGCAGCAATCTGTGTAGCCTGCACACTCTGTTAGTGACCGTCATGACCCAGAGGTGGTCTGAGGTCTGCAGGATGCTCTTGTATGGCAGGGTGCAGACTCTATGCCCTTCCCGGAAGGGACCTGAGCTCCTGGGTCTTGGAATCTAACGAGGATCCCGAGCCAGTGCCAGATGGGTGTGAAGCACACTTGGACACACATATCGGCTTTCTCACCGTGAACACAGCACAGCCATCAGGGTTCACGCTCCGAGAGGCTCACTACAATCCATCATTGTGCTTCATTTAATCAATGCAAAAAGGGAACTGAGCAATAGACAGCAGGACTGACCAGGTCCACAGAAGATCACGGTCCACAGAGCACTGCAAATCAGAAACTCCTGATGCCCAGCACTTCTCACAGAAGTGCTAAGAAGACCCTTGCAGATAGGAAGCAGGAACAGAGCCAGCAAGAGCCTGGAGGAGGAGGTGAACCGTGGTGGCTGCATGCTGACATTCCCTGCCATCCCGTGGAAAGGACTGCATCTCTGGTGGCGACCTCAGCCCGCATGCGCACCATGACTGCATGTGTTTAACTGACGGCATCGCAGCTGCACAAGCTGCGTGTTAGGAGCACACAGAGCCCTGTGCGTAGACCAGAAGTTGCTGGCTAGGAAGCTACTTAACCTACAAGGCTTCAGGTTTTCCATTGTGAAATGTGACCAATCAGTGTTCCCTCCTTGGGGTGCTTGAGAATCAAACATGCTATGATACTCCAGGTGCACCTAGCACAGTATGAATATATGCTGGCTGCAGTGGATTGCCGATAGTTCTGGGCCTAGTATAAATTGCTAAATTACTGTGGTGGTCATCTAACGTGGCTGAGGTCCTAAAACAGCAGCTCATTTTCCCAATGACCACTTCCTCCTTCTCCTCCAACCCAGTCCTGGGTATAATTTCCTCTCACCTTTCCTGCACACACACGGGAGACCCCAGTCAGCTCCTTACACATAATGGAAACTGCCCCTCAAACTCCACCCATAGCAAAAGTCCATAGAAGTCTCAGCTTTCTTTGTCTCAGGTCAAAGGATTCCCCTGGCCTCACCTTCCCGGGGGATTCTCTCCATGTCTTTAGAGTTAATCAAGGTTTATTTTATCTTTCCTGTCTCTTTAATGCATCATCAAAAAACCTAACACTAACTGGTGGTCAACTTGTTACAGCCAGTTGAGCTAAACTAGCATGGTGCTGGGTGGGGGCCCCCCTGAGGGCTGCGGCCAGCAGCAGAAGAGGCAGAACTGGGGAAGCTGTTGGGGGCTCTGCGGCAGCTGTGTGGAGAAGCTGTTGGGGCTGTGGAAGCTGCTGGCTCCCTTGGGCTGCTCTGCTGGAGGACCTCATTATGCTGGGTTTCCTGATGAACTTGGCTGTTCTCACTGGAGAAAGAGCTCAGGCATTTTGTTACCCCTGAGAATGGCTGCAGTCCATTTGTGGGGAGCTCTGGTCCTCATCTTGAGCATCATCTCCTGGCTCTGGAGGGGAGGATGGTGCACTGCTCAGTCTCATGGAGAAGCTTCTTGTGCTGGGAACTCCTCAGCTTTCCTCACTGCTGGAGGATCTTGGGACCTCACTGTTGCTGAGGATGGCTGTGGTACTTTTGGGGGGACTCTGTTTGTCTGGAGCATCGCTTCCTGGCTCCAGTGCAGATCCCTCAGCTGCTGGCACAGATCCTTTATTCCGCTGACACAGACTTTCTAGCTTCCACCACTCACCTTTGGGCTTTCCCAGCACAGATCCATGGAGCTGGCCTGCACGAGACATTGTCATGGGCTCCAGGTGGACTTGTGAGAGGCACTGTAATGGGCTCTAGGATGTCAGGTGCTCTCGTGCAAGATATTAGGGCCCAGGCCCTCAGCTGGAGTCCTTGGTCTTTAGAGTGGACAGATTTCCCACACTCTGTATGTTTCTTTGGGTGATTCATTATAAAAGAATCTTATAAAATGTGTCCTATATTGCATTGTTTCCCTTGCAAAAACCCCAAACCAGAACACTGGCTAATATTGACATTTATGGAAAACACTTGATTTTAATTTTCCCTCAGAACTACTATTGGAAAGAGGTCACAATGGGACACGTTCGTGTTCTCCAAAAGAAACCAGCATCTTTCAGTGACACTGTGATGCCCTGAGACCACGTTGGGCAGGGGTTCTGAACACCAGGAGTCCCTTCCTTGCCAGTGTGATGCACTGTCTGAAGTGAAGTGAATGCCTGCTGCTAAAGTGAGAGTTTTCAGGGTTGTATTTATACAAGCCCTGAACCAGGAATGATTTGGCGCACATTGCTTACAAGGGAGCAGCAACACTGTTCCCCCCAGAGGGGACTTTGTGGTCCTCGAACACTTGACCACAGATTTGCTTTTCTAATGTTGAGGCACCAAAGCAGGTGTGATGTTCTCCACAATGGAACGCTGCTGAATCACGAAGGCTGGTCTTATTAAAAGCCGTATTTCCAAATGAATGGAGCGGAAAATTTCCTTGGTTTCTTAATTTGGAACACTTAATTTATGCAGAGAGGGAAAAAGAAAAATGAAAGAAAAGGGGAGAAAGGAGAGACAGACAGAGACAGAGAGACAAAGAAAAAGACAGAGACAGAGACAAGATTGACTGAGATTGACACCACGGTAACCCCCTTAATTACAAAACTTCTTGTTTTTTTCTCTATCCTCAGAAAAAGGATGTGTTGTACTGTGAACACCCTGTTATCCCAGCAGCTGCCATATAAGATTCTGAACACAAAGCTTTAGAGCCATTATGCAAAAAAAAAAAAAAAAAAAAAAAGCAACCCTAGTTTCAAACATGTTCCATGACTGAAACTGGTTTTCGCCCAGTGGCCTGGACTATCAGCCACTAAGACAGCCTTTCTAGGGGAAGTGTCTTCTGAGCTCTGGACACTTGATGTACAAGTGAACTTCTGATTATGACTGTTTATAAAGTCATGAACATTTGGTATAATCTGAAAACTTCTTGCGGTTCATATGAATCACATTACTTAGTTTTCCTCACAGAACAAACTTATGAAGGCTAAAGAACATTACTGATGACTTAATCACAGTCTTGGATTTTACACACATGATTCAAATAAGATACTTTCATCTACCATCAACTTACTGACCATTCTCTATTAATACCTGAGAGCTTGTTATCCTCCATTCTTACTCCATGACCTTACTTACGTATCACACTTAGAATTTTGATTGTACGCCCTCTGCAGGAAGAACCGACCATGTAGCTCACCTTTGTGTGACTTTGCTTTGCTTTTTGTCTTTGGCTCAAATGTTGTGACACCATTCAGATGTAACAAGGTATATCCACGGACCTAAGTCCAATTCGACCTTTCTGCATAGAATCCCCTCTGAATTCTGCAGAATTCATCTGCTAGATTAGTTTTTTCTGTAAGTCTGACTTGTGAAAATGCTGAGCATAAATTACGGTGTTTGTGTAAAAGGATGATATAAAAATGGAACTAGCACAAGAGCTGATTAAAGCCCAATCTAAAATCAGCTGCGCTCCCTTGGTGCACGGCACAGCAACAAACTGACGATGGGCGGATGGCCAACAGGTGCAGCGCAGGTAATCTGGGGCCCCTAACTCTGACAGCGAACAGTTCTTTTTTTTAAAAAAAAATAAATTTTATTGAGAAACAAATAGCAATGAGACAGTTTCAAAACCAATTAGTAGGAAAGTTTCAATAATCAATACACTGCATATTGTTGTCTTAGTGGTCATTCATAGTACAAGATGCAGGCATGATATCCTGTCCACAAACACTATTAGAACAAATCTTTCTATTCATTGAGTTAAGGGAAAGTAGCTGTATATCTATGCTATTTTGAATATACAGATACAAAATGGTCCTTCATTTGAATCCCCTTTATTGTTTTGTTTAGTTTGATCAGGGAAGGGTATTCCATTGTCATTTAAATATTGTAAGTGCATGAATTCAGCCTAACATTCCAATATAGTCCAGTAGGCCATAATAGTAGTGTATTATCTGTAGACTGGCAATGTCAGAAGTTGCTGACTTAAGCCTTTCACAGTTCAGCATATTAATATGGCTTTACTTTTTATACTTCATTTTTATACTTTTATGCTGGATGGTTAAGACCAAGATAAAGCAAGACCTATATAACAAGAAATATAACTTTTGT
Organism: Ctenomys sociabilis; assembly: GCA_004027165.1. NCBI lineage: Eukaryota > Metazoa > Chordata > Mammalia > Rodentia > Ctenomyidae > Ctenomys > Ctenomys sociabilis. The sequence continues at coordinate 79,219 of PVKA01002476.1, read as the reverse complement.
ATCTGACAAGGTCAGTCAAATCCCCTCAGGATTTACCCTGAAACCTTCTACCGCAGTTTGTAGATCCCCTGTCTGCATCAGCCATGTGGATGAATCACAGCCATTGCTTGACCAATTTGCTCTCTGTGAAAGCCTGAGGGAATGTTTTTTCTCTCCATGTGATTCTCATTAGGCATAGAGAGTGAACACTTCTCATTCTCACCTTAAAGTTAAATTTTAAGACCAAGTCTCCCCTGAGACACAGAAAAAGCCTTGACAGTTGCGGCAGCATTACCAACTTGATGAGCAACTCTGTAATTCCAGATTTTTCTAACTTAATTCACTCTGCAGGAAAAGACAACTAGTCTCTGTGGTTGTGAAAGCCTCAGGTGAAGTACAAGTTCATCTGATGAGGGGAAAGAAGCTCACAGCTCCTAAAGTTCTAGCACACACCACAGGGTGTCCCGACAGCCCGTATACTGCAGCATTCCAACGCCCGCATTTGTTCAGGTACATTGATCAGGGAGGGGAACATTTGCACATTTATTGAAAAGAAATTCAACAGAGCCATGTTGTGCAGCTGGAATGCTGCATTCCATACTTTGCATGGTAATTTCCCAGACTGTTTGGGGGGTGGAGAACAAAGAACGCACTGTCTTCCATGGCTTCCATATGGCCACATGAGAGAAACCCTTCACGAACATGACCAGCTTCCAAAGGCTTGTGATAGATGGCAGGGGATGCCTGATGAGAAATCGTAATGTTCCAGGGTGAGACATAGCTATGATTAACTTTTAAACTATGCCCAATTTGCTAAGCATTCTGCAGTGCCAGAAAGTAACAAAATGCTTTTCTAGAGAGGAAAACTTGCACAGCAAAGAGGCCAAGCAGACCCGAAGAACAGCTCATGGCCAAGGCTATGAATACCAAGCACAAACATAAAACAAGTGTATAATATGTTGTAACGCAGACAATAAAGCAAATCATAACCACTGAGTTCATATTGCCCTAAGTAAATAATTGAACCAATAAACAAAAGGATAAGGAGGAGTACTTCTTCACTACAGAATTCTTACACCTATTTGTAGAAGGAATGAAGGAGAAAACCACAGAAGCAACAGGGCAGGGACACAGATGAATGCTTAAAATTAGGGGGGTGTAAGTGTGAGCTGTATAGTTTCAAAATACCTCCTCTCAAATGTTTCTTAAAGAGAAGCATGTTGACAGTGCAGAAGTGAAAGCGAGAGGGGGAAGGAAAAGAAAGTTACTGCGTAAGATCAGCGCTCACTGCTTCCCACGAGAATCTGCCAAAAGCTCCAGCTCTAAGAGACTGCTGCAGGGAATCCTATGAGAAACGGAGCTGAAATCAGGCAGAGATGTCCCAAGCTTGCAGTTATCAAGGCCCGGAGAACTACTGACACGTTCAGTTTGGGGCTATGCCACCCAAGGCACATTCCCTAAGTACAGTTCTACAAAGTGCATCTGATTACGATTTGCACATTTTATTGGACGGCGCTCGGGTCGGCATTTAGAAACAATTTCCAGCGAGCTGGAAACTGACAGGCGCACAACTCGTCCTCCAGTCCTGGAGGCCACGGCTCGGCAGCCAGAGCATTTTCAGCCGTAGGTTTGCGTCGTAAAGAGATGAGCGGCCTCACGAAGTTTCGGCAGGACTGCAAGTTAATCCGCACCTTAATATCAATCGCTCACCTGTTAATTTGGAAGCACCTTCCCTGCTGTGTGCAGGACCACCACAGTGATTAAGAGTCTGCAGCGTCGAGAGCGATTAGATTAAAACCTGGCGAAGGCATAATTTACAAACAGCGAGGGGCGCCCCACTGCGCATGCGCACTGCGCTGGTCAGGCCGAGCACAAGCAGAGGGGACATGAGCGGCCGAGTCTCGGCCTCCGGAGGGACCGAGTCATGGGGACTGACCCACAGGGAGGAGCGTGTAGGGGTGAAGACAGCCTCGCCCTGGGCTTCCCAAGAGCAAGCGCTTTACGGTCACGGTCATTCGGTACCTTTGCGCAGGGAGGGAGTGTTCATCCGCGCCCCAAGGAGGAATCTTCAATATATTCCGCGTGGCAGCACCTCACAAATTGCAAGTATAAGCAGACTGTATTTTTATCGTACACTTCAGCTTTGCAGAACTCTCAGGGTATTGTCCTCTAGCTAGTTTAACTTCACTTACAGCGAAAGGCGTGCACCATCCGAACTTTTAATTTTCGGGTTTAAAAATGTATTGGCTAGGGACAGCACACTTAGAAGTCTTTTTAAAAAGCATTATTTTGTTAGTTATAGTGTGGCGGTGATGATTTTTATAAGGAGATCCGGTAGGTCGTGGGCAGGAGGGAGGGGCCTTCTACCTGTCTCGACAAGCCGGAGGAAGCAAGCTCTGCCAGCTGTCTCGGGGGCCCTGGGTCCCCCCCGGCTCCGGCTCTTAACCATCACTTCTTCATCTTGTCTCAGCTGCTCCTTTTATCACCATTCAGCTCCAACAGTGAGACTTGCTAAAATTATATTTAGAATAAGAATGCGCGGTTTCACTGAACTTTTCCTGGTGCAAGGGGCATGCGGTGCTACAACAGCTCTATGGCAGCTATCTTGGCTGTGTGATGGCTTTTCTCATTTTGTGGGATTTGGCATTTGGGATGAAAGAACTATTAAGTTATTTTAGATAGAAAAGGTGCTGCTTTTCAATACTTGAAGAGAATTATGTGTTAAATAGACTTACAATGGCTGTCTTGGGTACTGAACTGCCATTTTTAATATTTCTAACATGAGAAAAATATATTTAAAATTCTGAATAACTGGCTCCCCCTGCTTCCAGAATGCAGCCCATTCTTGTGGCAGGAACTTCTGCTCCCCACACACCGGTTTCATTTCTCTCGGTTGCCTGGCAACAAAATGCTGTAAGTGATGTCAGAGGTCAAGGAGCAGACCAGAGTCATTATGGAAACCCAGTGCTTACCAGCATTTTCCATCTACTTTGTAATCTTCGAAATAAAATAAGGTTTCATTGTATTAAACGTTTGCATTTTTTTCTTATCAAATGCCAACGTTTTAGAGACATTTTTTTTTCTCTCTGTACATGAGTCTATCACACATAAAGAATTGTAATTATGCGCACTGCTTTGAAATGGACTTCTTTATTACTCCGGCCTACTCTGAACGCTAAAGTGGACACTTCCCTCTTTCTGGCCAAGTTACTGTGTAGCATGCTGTTGTGAACACTTTTGAAAACATGCCAAGAGGTATCAGGGTCTGAACACTCTCACCCTTAACCCCATTTTCAAATGCATGTGTCTGCCTCCTACAAGATTATTTTTATAAAAATGAATGCAAAAGAGCCTGTAGGTTTGGTTGTCTCTGTTTTGAAAGGGGGACGTCCGTGACAAAGTTTTAAACAAGACTTTGAAGCTTGCTTTTTCTTGCTTGTTCAGTGCCACAGGCTAAGGTCCTGAGGGTTCACTGCGTACTTCTGTGTAGCTAATTGTATTTTGGCATGATGTGTTTAAGGCCTTTTGCAGTGGGGATAACATAACGCTCCCTCTCTCCCTCTCCCGCTCCCTCTTTCTGTTTTTGAGATAAGGTCTCACAATGTGGTTCAGGCTGTCCTTGAACCCATTACTGATTCAGAATGCCTTGAACTTACAGTTCAGCTGAGTGCGAGGATTAGAAACATTACTGCCTAGCACAGTACACTTTAATGTTCTATTTTTGGAACTTTCTACTTCTAGCATTTCTACTTATAATATTTTATTTCTGTAGCATGAGTCCTGGCCCAAACACTTAACATTTCCAAACGGCTGCTGTAAAGGCCAGGCAGCCAGAGACAGAGTCCATTCTACATTAGTTAGAAGTGGATCCAGAATTACTGTCAGGGGAAGGCTTTATCTTTTATCTCTGTTGCTTCGCCCTCCCTTAATTCTTCCCCAAGGGAAGCAGCAGCTGCCAGCCCACAGGGACGTACTGCTAGGTTTCATCAGAGAAAAATGATTCTGCTTTCTCTATTCCCAACATCCTGGCAACACTGCACTCCAAACTCTCCTCTGAGAGGTTATAGAACACGATGTAGTGCGGAGCGGGCCTCACTGAAAGGCAAGTGGGGGACACCTGTCCACTGTCCCTGCCTGCTGCTCCTCGCAGTGCCCGCAGGGCATTTGGACACAGACCTGGGCCACTCGGAGGGCCAGGGTCCCTGCTGGGCAGCTAGTGCCAGGGGAGGGTCCTGCTCCCTGCAGGCTAGCATCGCCTGGTGCCACTGCCACTCCCCGCCTCTGGATCTGGAAGAGGGTGGCATGGCAGCGTTCACCTTGTCACCCATGAACAGCATTCACAGAGGAAACCTCTCTTCGCTTTTAGCACTAAGAGAACTTGAGGTTTCATGCTACACATGCTTCACGTCTCCACCTGCAGGTTTCTCTCCATTTCCACAGCTAGAAGCATAGGCGCTGTATTGTAAACGGCCTCTGTCAGCAGTGCGGATGTGAGCACGTATTTATCAGAGGCACATTAACTTAAGTTTTTCCCTTCCCATGTTTTTTTTTAAACCTTGAACTCTTCAACCACTTTTTCTATTGGGAGGATTGGGATGCCTCCCTTGTTCTTCAGAACAAGACAGCATATGAGTTAGTGCACAGTAAGACAGGTGTAACAGTGCACACCTGAACCTTAGGAAGGAGGACAGCATGTTCACGGTCAGTCTGGGCAAGCTGCTGAGACTCAAAGCATAAAAAGGGTGAGGAGTGTGTAGCTCAACCCCTGGGCTTAATTCCCAGCAATGCAAAAATGAAAGGAAAAAAAGGTTAAACAAAATAGTCTTTCTTCAACTCTGTGAATCCACACAGAATAAAGAATACCTTTTGCTACCTCCTTAATTACTGCTGCTTCGAGTCCCAGAATCACAGGAGGCAGGGAGAGGAGCAACAGGAGTGGGGGGGTGGAGCCAGAAGGGAAGGAAAGAATTCTCCCCCTGGGTAGCAAAGAAGCCAGCAAGCTTCTATGGCTATGAGGTCACTTCTAAGGAAAGGTAAGGGAATGCAAGTTGGGAACTGCTCGAAAGAAATCCAAGCTTGTCTTGCAGACCCTCTCACACACAATTTGTACACCTTGAGAATATCATCTCTAAGAGATGTATTTATGAAGTAGGTGTGTTCATACTGCATAACTAATTACTATATTGCCATTTGGCCCACACACATATGCAATGCTAAAAATTAGCCCCAACCTGTTACTATACTTTCTACCTATACAGTTAAGAGAACAGCTTGTTTAAAAAACAAAACACACGAGGGATGTAGAAAGACTGTTTTGGGCAAGTCCAGTGGTGGCCCCTGCAATTAGAAGTAGCCAAATAACTGCCATCTATGGGAACTCGAATTTTTAAATTTTTTAAAAATGTTTCTGTCTTTTTGAGACACAGTCTCGCTATGTAGTTCAGGGTGTCTTTGAACTCAGTTTGTAGCTCAGACTGGTCTTGAAGTCTCAGCAATCCTCCTACTTCAGCCTCCAGAGTGCTAGGATTATAGGCAGGTGCCACCACTATTTAATGCAGAACCCACAGGCAGAGGACCCTCAGAAGCCACTCCAGCTGGACATGCGCTCTGATTCTCCTGTGCAGCTGACACTTGTCCGTGGCATCGCTCATAGGAGGAAGCTTCCATATACATATGTTCCGAGAGCTCTAGGCACCCCCACTGTCTTGGGGTCAGGCTTAAGGGCAGCAGGAACCTGAGTGCCCTGCACGGCTCAGCGCAGACCAGTTCCTGCCCTTCTTCTCTAAGTTGTCCTCATCAGACCCTGTTCTCAGTGAGGAAGGAAACAAGCCTCGGGAGACTTGCCATTCTGAAAAGTATAATTCTTATTCAATTGGGCTTATCAAATACAATGTATGTATACACAGGCAACTAGGAAAAATAAGCTATTTAAAAAAAAATTCAAGACAAGGTCACCCAACTGAAGTGAAAATTGACCTGTCCTCAAGACATGGCAAGTGGAATAAAAATTGATTCTGGGCCTTTGGAAAATTACCTGATACATACATGCTTTCACAATGTGCATAGTATTTTCAGGTTAAAATTATCTGTTCATGGGGCCAGGGAGATGGCTCAGTGGAATAAGTGCTTCCTTGGCAAGTGCAAGGCCTGAGTTCAATCCCGGGTTCCACCAAAAAAAAAAAAAAAAAAAAAAAGAAAATCTGTTCGCAATGTATCCTTCACAGTCAACTCCGAGCCAAGCTCTCCCTCCTAGGACAGCTCTGATAATACCACGCTTGCCTCTGCATCTCCAATCAGGATGCAAGACGTGGGTTGCACTGTGAACCTCATACTGGACTCACCTTTTCCCTGTATTTGCCAGTTTTGAATGTGTTTCATTCATTTGTGGAATAAACACATAGATTTCACCTGGGGGATGGCCTCTATAGACGCATACATGGGTACGTAGATATATTTGACTCTCGCTATCCTTTTGGAGTTAACACTAAGGAACCCAGGAGGTTTTCCCTTCCACTCCTGAACAGTGTGCTCCTGCTGGGTACCTGTGCCTTCCTAGCATCTGGAGCTTTGATCTGTGCTTGACCAGGGACAGCAGAACTCTCAGAGCTTTCAGCGATGCCAGACAGCCCGCTGTGGCACGCGTACACAGCCCACCACCCCTGTGCTAGATGAAGGATGCCTCCTGTCCAGCCAGAAAGCACCAGGCCGTGAGTGTCCACAGAGCTTCCCTACCCGTGCCCAGGCAACGCAGTGTTTGCTGGAGATGCAAGCGCACCTGGCGTGACTCTCCGGAAGAGAACCCTGGCGAGCGCTCGGCTGTTCTTCCCCTTGTGTTGTACACTTTTGCTACAATTGGACCTAACGAGGAGAGGACAAGATACTGAGTTGTCCAAGCAAATCACCAGACCTGGAACCTTCTGGCCCAGGTCTGTGGCCTGCTGCAGCACTCCCAGGGTCTCCTGTCCAACAGGGAAAGCCCTTTGTCGCCTGCTCTCACTGCGCACAACCGGAAGCTGCCGCCAGACAGCCACAAGCATGGGGCTCTGCTCTGTTCCTGCAGCCAGGACTGAAAGTTTGCAGAGTGAATGTTCTAAGCCACTGGCCCTATTTCTGATTGTAGCTTCTTCATTTTTTTTCTGACATTTGCAGTTTAGTTATAAATAGTTCCTGACCTCCCTATGTTCCAATATCCTTACATAGAAAACAGGGCTAACACTACAGGTACACATGATGTCTAGGTGCATGATCTCTAGGGCTGGTAGTCTCCAGCAGGTGCCTACCAACAGGTGCATCGATCCGGATGCACACCAAAGCTCATCGCTCTGCGAAGAGGGATTTATTTCCTTTGTGACTTCCAGTGTGAAAAACCATTTTTAAATACCTCTGCAAAGAATTTCCTGTATTCATTGAAAAATACAAGAAATATTTCAAAATCAGACATCTAAAACAAACAGAATGTGCTATAAATAGAGGATTAATGCCCCAAATATCACACCCTATGGGGCATCTCCCCTGATAAGACCATTATTTTAGAAAGTTACAGTCAGGAAAAAAAAGAATTGGGAGACATCAGCACCTGAGTCGTTGGCAGGAAATGTGCTGGCTCCTCTGCAGCCACTGGCCCAGGTCTCTCAGGGTGAGGCAGGTGACACAGGCTCTTGCGAAGCCTGCAGCCCACCGTTTGTTAAGCTCCTGGAAAGGCTTCACCAAGAGAACCAGCTACGGCCTTGCCCCTGTCTCTGTGTGCAGCCTGGGACCTGCCGAGCACAGACCTCTTCTCACTTGCTGTTGAGGGTCATTGTTCTTGAACCCCCTGAGGCCCAGGCCCCCCATGGATGGATCTGACAGAAGACCCCCGGCCTCATCTGGGTGAGTCGGGTCCAGCAGCCCTTGCCCTGCGACATTTCTGTAACACTCTGCTTTAGTGAGGCTTCGTTATCGGTTGTTTTTACAGTTTCTAAACAAATTCTGCTTCACTGCTTTCCTGTGTCATTCTTGGCACAAAAGAAAACAAATTACAACTTGTGAATTTCGAAGCCTGAGCACGAGTATGCGGCATGCTTGTCACTGGACACCATTCAAAATTGTAGCTTTTTCCTAAATGGAAGCTGCCGTCACAAACAACTAGGAGCTATTTCCAAACTCTGCCAGCCTGTGTCCCTATAGCAAAGAATTCAGACCGGTGCCCACCGAGAAGGACAAGGGGAAGGGGTGATGCCATTGTAGCTAAGGTCTGTGCTCATCTCCAAATTTTTCTGCCAAAACCTGAGAAGCATAGCTTCCAGAGTACTGGAGAGGGAGGGGACTATTATTAGCACAGCAGGCTCGTGGCTGAGCAAACATTTTCAGAGCAGCATGCACTAAAGAATAACTTTCTGGCTTCGCTATTTGGATCTGTAAGTGGGTTGGTTCAATTTGGATCAAATTCAGAGCTATGCCCACTAACAACGGCCGCTTCCTGTACGCATGCTTTAATATTAGCAATGGAAAAGATTTACCTCCGAATCCTAAGAGGGACTTGGAGCACAGATAGAGGCAGATGAGGGAAGGCATGCTGCAGTGCAGCAGTGTCCGCCGCTGCTGCTCCTGCCGGCTCCAGCCCCTCCAGGAACGTCCTCTGGGAGCCTGGGGGAGATGCGGAGGAGAAAAGCGGCTCCTTTCCTGCGCCAGCTAGATACTGTGCTCGGATGAAACACTCAGAGCCGGTGGGAGCAGGAAGCACTCGCCCCGCACAGCATCCTAATGTCCTTCAGATCTTCCACTCTTCCTCCGGTGGGGTGGCCGGCGGGGCCGCTGCACATGACTGTCTCTGAAGCACTAGGAAGGTGATCCCAGCCGGAGGAGCAGAGCAGTCCAGAGCGCACAGGGCGCCCCAGCCCTGGGTTCCAGTAGCAGCACAGCCTCTTTTTGCTTGACTCTGCATCTTCAGTGTCCTGAGGTACAACTTTCTAAATCCTCACAGTCCCATTACTACACATATCAAACATAAACAGAGACATGGCCATGAAGTAAGCAGAATAACTGCCCTGGTTCCTGCCCCTCCCCTTCAAGTTGCCAAGGCCTGCCTTGGCTGCCTCCCTTTTTACTTTCTTGCCTCGCATTTCCTCCCGGGGAGTCTGGGTCCCTCACTTGCTCTTTTCCCTGCAGTCCAGCAGGGCTGGCTAGACTCCACGAGTCACACCGACAAGCACACTGGCTAATCTCCAACAGAACCCGCCTGTCCTTTGGGGCAGGGACAAAGAGACCCTCCTTTCAATTGTCTGTGATGCGAGGTGGCAGTGCTTAGAAAATCACACGGACACATCCTGAGTCAGCTCTGTGCACATTAAGGATGCCATCCTCCTCTTTTTTTTTTTTTTTTACAGATGCAGAAATGAGCTCAAGCTGATGTAATAACTTGCCTACATCTGCAAAAGCCAACAAGAAAATTGCATATGACTCAGCAGAAAAATGACCGAAAAGGATGAAGAGACACCTGATGGTAGAGGACACGCATAACCCCTGCACACGTGAAAAGAGTGCTCAGTAGCAGCTGTCGCCGGAGAATGTGAGGTACACAGCACTGGGGGAAGGACAGCATGCGATATGGAATTATGCAATATAATGTAATAGAAAGTTACACTCATTCCATCAGTGGAAGATGAAAGCCTACCAATTCCAAGTATCAGAAGAAATGCAGATCCACCTCACAATCTAAGGCAAATGAAGATACAGGCACCCACCCAACAGTCTGTTTCTCTCACCTACCCTTGAACATTCATTCACGTGGCCCGGAAATTACACTAGACTAAGAGAAACTCTGGTGGGTGTGCATGCAGTTATAGTCAATAGTACTGAAACAGAGGAAAAAAGCCAACGTAGATGAAGGTTACAGTCCAAACCCTGGGTTTTGATTTGTTTCATGGGTGCTTATTGCATTATCAGAGATGTCTAGTTATCAATGAAATACAATAGGAAATCAATGGAAAAATATTAGTAACCCAATTTCTCATACCTGGGGTACTAGAAACACCCAAAGAAGCAAGAGAAAACAGCCAATAAACAGGCATCTGTCACAGATCGTACAACCACACATCCTGGGCCCAGAGCCCAGGCTTGCCATTCCCCCCTTCTCAGCCAGGGGTGAAAGCAGCACACACTGTGTCTGTCCTCTCTATATGTAAGGCCCAACCTCTGGTCAGGACTCAACCCAAAGGCCTGTTTCCCTGGATAGTACAGAAAGCAGGAGAGATGGCAGTGTTCTAACAGGTCATGCAGATGAGGGGCTCCTGCCCTACTGGAGATGCTCCAGGGTGCTCAGGTCTTGGCCTCAGGTCCTGTGGGGGTGAGTATGGGAGAAGGGGAGCAAAGCTAATGAAAATCACAAAGACAAGCACCTCTGAGTATACACAAGCCAGGGCCCACCAGAATTTTAATATTTGAAGTCTCATGACTATAACCTCTGAGATACTGATTATTATTGCCAATTAAAGAGAAAGTAACTTCCGTACAGCAGGGGTGGCCTGTGCCTGGGATTCCAGCTACTCTGAGATGAATGGGAGGGAGCAAACTTGAGGCCAGCCAGGGCAACTTAGTGAGACCCCATCTCCAAAATAAATAAATGTAAATGAAGATGGGACCCCCAAAAAGTAAAGCTTTAAGAAAGTTTGCTCTTGGTGGAAAATGGAAGATCCTTGAGCCCAGCTCTTGTCTGCCCTTAACTTGTAAGATGCATGCACACCTACAGACACACAAGTCATATGTGCATAGGTACACATGGACGCTTATGTGCACAGGTGCAAAAATGTGTAGGGAAAACTGTAAAATTCATGTGTACACACATGATTAATGTATGAAGATACACACACACACATATGTCTAGACTAGGTATACACATGTATAGATGTCTGTTCAAACACACAGGTACAAACATGTGCATCTGCATGCAGATACACATCCTTATGTATATGTATAGACACACAAGTATAGATATATGTTTATGCAGATGCGTATGCATTGGATAGATGTGCAGTCACACATGTATATGTGTGCTCATGAATATATACATGTATAGTCACTTCCACATGCACAGACACCACATATGACTCACAATCACAGATATGCATAGATACACAAATGCACATTCATACATACAGACACTTATATAAATAAGTAATAACATTCACACGCGTAAGTAGAGACACACTAGTAGATGTATAGAAACATGTACATCTGCATATGCATGCACACATACATATGTGTAATAAACACACACACATGCACACAATATAGTAGCTTTTCCAGTGTTGGTCAAAAGATTTACTAATCATCAAGGGATGGTGGCACACACCTGTAATCCCAGGTGGTTAGGGGACTAAGGCAGAAATATCATAGGTTCAGTGGCTGGGGTGTAGCTCAGTGGTGAAGTGCTTCCTAGCATACACAAGGCCCTGGGTTCAAATCCCAGTTCTGCCAAAAGAGAGAAAAATTCACTACCTGTCATTAAAACTTTCAGTGCCACTTCCCTCCAGCAGGTGAAAGGTAGAGCTGTCCCCACAAGAGGTGATGACCCACAGGTCACTTCCGCACCAACTGCCCGCACCCCCAGACTCCTACTCTGCCTCCATGGTGCCTGCTCAGCTCGTCCCAATCCACATTGGCTCCCACAGAACAGAGCCCCTGGTGCACCACAGGTCCCGCCCCACTGGAGGGAGGGGAGCAAGTCCTCAAGTGGCTGTCAGGCGTCATCTTGGAGGAAGCCTTTTAGCCATTGTTTGAAATGTGGTCTTCTACTCACGTGACATGAAACGCCACACACAGAGAACTGCAGCTGCATCTCTACTAGTGCACAGAGGAGGCAGTGCGGCCCAGAACCACTGCTAACAGAGCAGTACAGTGACCACAAAAATCATAGAACAGCTCTTATCCTCACCTTATGGAACATCTAGTTTTGCAACAGTTGGCTTTTGTCATCTTAATTTTTAAGCTGTTTGATTTGGGGGGCTCTGCCCTTAACAGAGTCCAAATAGGAAAGTGTCCAGGAATCAAGAATCAGTTATGAGACCATTCTCTCAAATGTAATTATAAGAGGTTAGAGATGCTGGAAAACAAGGTAAATATTTTCTGTTAACGTCAACACATAATGGAGATGGGTGAGAGTTGCAAATGGGACACAGAAATGCACACATACTTCTCCAGGCCCTAAATACATAAACACGAAGAAGCCCAGCACAGCTAGCATGGCAAGGGGCAAAATGCTCCCCTGCAGGCAACTACAGTCCATCCAACATTATTCAGATTTTCAAAACATAGAAATATAATTTTTAAAACAGTAAAATGCTGCAGTTTGACCTATAATTGCCACATAAAATGTGGCAAAGTAAAAGAGAATAAGGACTGGGAATGTTCAATTTTCTGTCAGACCAGAAAAGTTTGTTGATGTCTTCGTAGGAAGCTGCCTGAGATTCCAAGTTCAAAGGCAAAGGGGTCTTCCCTTACCTGGAACCCCTAGGCCATGGCTTTGGCCACTTGGGTGAAAGGGAGAGCACCTGAGGGGCTGTAGCCCATGGCCAGTGAAGGAGATGGGACAGAGAGGCAGTAATGAGCCCTAGGTCAGAGTTGGGACGGCCCCCACAGTCATCCCAAACAGAAGAAAAAGGGTCAAGGCATGGGTGACCGCAGCATAGCAGCTGCCTGAATACTAGGTAGAGACCTGTGATTCAAATACACACTTTCATTGAGACTCAAACCACAACGGGAGCCTGTGACTTAATTTTGCCCAACATTCAATAGCTGTTTCTTTTTTTCAATGCTAAACAATGCATGGATAAGGATATTTTGAAACTAATGTTTTCTAACTACTGCAAATGTAACTTGGTGTTTGTTTGTTTGTTTTTTCACCAAGAGCCCCAGTGATTTCAATGCAGAGTCCTACAAGGAAGTAAAGGAAGGAGGCACTTTTTAGCAGCACAGAAACGGAACCCCAGAGGGGTACGTGACTTATTGATTCTACACAAATAGTTTGAGACTGAGCTGGCAGTAAGGCCTAAGTGGCAATTTTCATTTTAAATATTTTAACCTCTTATAAAAATTTCAATGTCCCACAGACTTTAAAAGCGTAAGTCATAAAAGTATAAGAGCAAAGTAGGAACACTTCCCGGAGATACAGGAGGGACAAGGGACTGGAGGCCCAGAGAGGAGGCAGCAGCCAGCTCAGGTACCACCGCAGAGGCTGGGCAGTGCACCGCACGCCCAGTGCCACCAGCAGGCAGGACAGCCTGTTACTGTAGTGGAGCTGGGAGCTGGGGAAGACTCTCTGGCTCCTGAGACCCAGGTCTGAGAAGTGATGGTTTGTGAACACTTCTACTGTACTAACATCGTTCCTTATTTTGGAACTGAGTTTGGGTCTTGCTGACTAGGTTTTTAAGTGCATTGTTCTCCAAGTGAAGCGTTGTATGCAGCATGCACAATACAATATTCAGAGCCAAGAAATGGTCAGCAGAAACTCCAACCTGATGGCTTTGCTATCATTCGTATAACGTAGCCCTGTAATGCAGACCTCCTCAGAGCTGCATTCCTGTGCAGGACAGCTCGACCAACCGAACTGCAGTGCTAACAATGTGACCACAGAAACAAAGATGCAGGGCTCTATGGGCACACTGAACACAACTGCACAGAAGGCAGGATTGTAACTCCAAACAAGGTACTGCCATCGTAAGTCTGAACCATTGTCAAACAGTCGGTCATCAGATGAGGAATATTTATATTTCAATCCCCAGGTAAGGTAAGGTGGCTGAGACCCAAGACCACACAGCCATGAAGGACAGTGACAATGACAGTCTCTACCATGTGCCAGACACTCAGCACAGCACCCAGCCTATGTCAGCTGCCCTAAACTGAAATGCCAGAGCCACCTCTTTATTTCTTCACCTGACATGGATTTGTCACCAAATATCTCTACAAGCCTAGTAGGAGGGGAAACTGATTCACAGGCTTCACATGATAATGATTTTCCCCCTTAAAAATTGTCATTAATCATAGAGCACCTTAGAATCAAGGAGCTGTGCTATGTTTTTCAGGTGATACATACCTGGAAAATGTGCAGGGGAGCCATTTTTAGAGATGCAGTTTTCGTGGCCCCCAACAGCTTTGTGACCTGGGCCACCGGTATGTTGTGGCCTACATACAATGCCACAAGAAATGAGAGCAGCATAGAATATGGATGCCATCTGCACCTTCACTTCCTGGATTCAACCCTGAAGGATCTGCCAGCGTCCATCTACAGCAGATCAAAAATTCTTTATGTAACTCTCTGGCGGTGAGATGAATTACATGTGGAGCAGGTCACTATCCCAAAACACCAAACAGTCCTTGGAAGGTGTATTTCATGGTTTGCATGGTGTTGAGTTTAACACTAGCAGATCATTGCATTTTATCCATTTTTTATTGGTGTGAAAACAAGGTTAACATAAATACTTCGGTCACTCAGAGTTCCCAAAATTACTCAATTCCCTGACCTCCTTTGTTTCATCTGCAAAGAGAAGTTCATAGATGTGATTATTGTATAAGGATCAGTACCTATCAACAAAGATTATTCCAGAACACTTCCTGGAACAAAATGAGCTATGAAGAAAAGAACAAACAAAAGATAAAAGATGGTGGTATCCAACACAGGTACTTTGCTCTTGGTAACATTTTGTGCTTCTTCCTATTGCAAAGAGGGAGGATTTTACTGCTATAATCAACAAATATATGGAAATGACTTACAATCACCGATGGTGAGATACCCAATGTGTCTAATTATTTCATCCTTTGCGAAGTGAGAATCTGTAGCAAATTAAAATCAAAGGCAGATAGACTGCCTCAAATGGAAAAAAAAACCCAAATATAATGCTAAGAACAACAGGAGGCAATGACTCAGAAATGGTAATGGCAGGACTGAATAACTCAGACTGTACCAGACATCGATTTCTTTATGTAGAAGAGATAAATATCCCTCCTGCTCACTGGTCCCTCCTGTCTCAGCAGCCCCTGCAGGTTTTCTTGTTTATCCTCCTGCCTTCCAGGCACTACTACTCATGACTGAGTGAGCAACACACTGCCCAAGATGACCCTGGGCAAAACACCCAAAAGTTACACAAATCCTGAGGAAACTTTGCCGCACATTTCAACTATTCATAGGTAGACTAAACTCGCATTTTGGCGTGTTTCACAGTCTGTTTCTTAAGACATCTATTCCCTTGGTAAGCATCGTCCCCAACAAGTTAGAGCCATCTTCCCACAGTGATCCCTGCGTCCCCACTTTTGCAGCAGCACAATTCATAACGGAGACTGCGAAGCAGCCACATGCCCAGCGACAGACCAGCGGGTGAAGGAAGTGTGGCGTCGATGCTCCAGGGAGTCCCCGTCCACCAGAAAGAGGGAGAGAAGAAGCATTTTGGGGTAAACAGAGCTATCATTAAACCATAATCTTAAGTGAAATAAATCAGATGCCCTAGTTTAAATATCACATTATTTCTCTTGTGTTAAAAGCTCAAAGTGTAAGTAATTGATGTAAACGTTTTTTTAAAAAAATCAATGGATTTTATTATGTTGTGATTTTGTGTGGCATTAAGATAAATAGAACTTCATGTATAGTAATGTAAGATACTTCTGGAGTCAACTATTTGGCAGACTGGTTATTGAGTCTGCTCCATGAAGCTTGACAACATGACACATTTTCAGCAGGTGTTGGAAAACAAGCTTCGAACCCTGAGTGTCCCAGGTAATCAGTTACCAGATTTCAATCTGCCTAGAAAGCTCACTGTTTCTTACTCTGCACCTTTGCAAGCCTAAACAGCAAGACCGGACCATACTAAAATATTCTGAGTATTTACTCACAAATATTTTTTGTGAGTAAATCTCATATTCTGGCTTATAGCATTTATAAAATTCCCCAACATTTAAGAGTTTACTATGTACATACCCTGAAGGTGAAAATTGGCTTGTGTATGTTATTATCTCTGTGCAGGGGCAGAGGAAGCAGGGACGCCTCGCAGGGGGCCCGGGCCACGAGCAACCGTGAAATCCCTTCTACCTCTCCATCTTCTGCCCCTGAGCTGCCATGTGCAATAGTCCCCAGATTGTGTGAAAGCAATCAGGAAAAGCTTCAAAGAGAGGGTGAGTTTTAATTCCAGAGAGGAGCTCTTGTTTGCTTAATTCATAATCTATTACATGGGATGAATTTAAGGAAATAAAGCAATTGTGGCCAGCATTCCTGTGAGAACCAAGAGGAGAACTGAAACAGATACAACTGTCACAACAGCACTTCTGCCCTGAGAATGCAAGCCTAGTTGAGGTAACCACTTAAATTCCTTCAGGTTGCACCTAAGCTCAGCTCGGCAAGAGTAAGACTTAGTTCACACCAAAGAATACTAACATTGCACACTTTAAAACAGTATTCAGCTTCACAGACAGCGACGACAACACAAAGTGAAACAAATACAAGGTGCTATCTCCTACCCACTACAGTAGGAAACACAAATTAAAATAACAAATCTAATGTCAGCAGGAGTTGCAAGGAGGCATATAAGTTCCTGTAAATGAGTGCAGTACACAGAGGGACCCACCGGGCAGCTGTCGATAAGGGTCACAACAGTGCTTGCAGCCCCCCTAGTAATTTCAATTTTAGAATTAGTGCCCTTAAGATACAACTCCAAAGCAAAATAATTTTATGAACCAAGTTTTCAAAAATATGCCTTGAAGGGCATGGGAATGGCCCTTCTCCAGTTACACATGAGTTGGCTAAGGTGTATTTGTTATTATGACAATGTTTTCAAAAATCAAATTAGAAGTAGGTGACCTGCACACATTCTGGCAAGGCTAAATGCAGATATGGAGAGTTCAAAAGTAGAAATGCCTTTCCTTGATCTCGGTGCTACACCCACTTTCACACTCTGAATAAGAAAACTGAAGCACAGGCTGGTAACTTCTCTGCCAAAGGTGACAGAGGGACAAGGCAAACATCTGAAGTCTGTGTCTCTGGGTACCAAAGCCCAGCTCTCTGCTCTAGGTAACAGGAGGTCCTTCTTCCTCTAAGTTTTGTAGCAAGTTGAAAAAAGCATCCTATCTCAGTCAGATCCTGTGACTTGCCAACTGGAACTCAGTAATAGATATAACGCTTTTATTTTGGGAAGAAAATAAAGGGTAGGCCCAATTATTGCAAGATGTGTCTTCAGACATCTATGTATTTATGGCTTAGTTCAATAAAGAATGATCGCCATGCAGATGGAGAAACAAATCTATCTGAGAGCTGGATATTTCACCTAGCAAAATGTACGCACACTGTGCTCCCATGAATAATTGAATGACTAAGTCTGTGATACTTGGGATTTATCGCAGCTAATGACATAAAAAGAGCTGATCATGATTTCCTCTTTTCATTGAGGAGAATTCAAAGTTAATTTGATGGTGTCAACTCATTGCACAGTGTGTGCTTGTAAATGCTAATGATTACAGGAAGCCACTGAAATAGTCAGCAAACCACACCAGATTCCTTTCCCTGCCAACTTCCCCATGCCAAAAAAATTTACTAAAATGACTTGAGACTTTTAGAAATTAGTAAAGATGGTGTTTGAACTCCAGTAATCCACAGTTATTTATATCTTCAGGTGACTAGAGCAGGACAATATGAAAATAGAGTAACTAAGCAAATAATTTATCTGTTTTGATCATGCAGCTTCAGAATATGTGAAGACTTGGGTCTCCATTAAACACATTTAATTCTGTTTAGATGACACCTTCATTCTGAAGTCCCATCTACACTTGTTAGAAAAAACAAGTGCAGGCCAACAACAGGAAGCTTTCTACAGAAACCCCATCTCCTTGTTTCTGGCTTCAAATCCTATATTTTCTCATCATTTTCTTCTATGATTTTAAAGAATAAAAAGGTCTACCCTCCTCAGAATCATATACACATTTTGGGGCCGCTGTTGAGCTAATGAGGGCTCCCACCAGGGGCGCTAGTCTGGACGCTGCAAGGACATGAGCCAGCCTGGCTGGAGGTGTGACCATCCAGAGCAACGACGCAGGGATCCGTGCAAGACCGCACCTTGCTTTTGCTAAAACCTTTTCTTCTATCACTGCTCAGTGGAGGAAAATGTGGCTTTATCCCACCCCCCCACCCCCTCACACACCCCCATACTAATTTCAATTAAATGGAGAAATTTTCAAATTTGAATTTGAATTAGGAGGAGCAACGCTGCATTTATTTCCTACAGAAGGGAAGGGAGGGACAAGAGGATAGAAGGAAGAGAGATAATGCAAGCCGTTCCATTCTTTCACAAGTGCTCTGATTCTGTCCATTTTCTTCCAGATCCTTTTCTTTGGGGCTTTCTAAATATAGCCAGGAGGGGACAAGGACAGGACTCCTGGAATGCCTTTCAGGAAGGGTGTTCCCAAGGTCATCTTGCAAAGCTCCCCAACTCTAGTGTAGACATCAGAGTGGACCTTATTGAGAGTCTTTCTGTCCTTCTTTAAACTCAGCATAAGACTTCAGTCTTCTCTTAGAACAAGATCAGTACATAGTAATGACAATAGCACCATCAGTCCTGAGGAGGATGCATAGCTGCCCGACCACTATGGAACTGCATATGACAGCGTGCCCCGAACCTCTACAGACTCTTAGCAAGTTCTCACCATTTGACCCAGTGGGGCTAGCCTGTTGGGCATGGACCCTAGAGAAGAACTTAAATTTACACACACACACACACACACACACACACACACCTACTTATATCTGAATATTTGTGGCAGACCTTCATAACTGCTAGAAGTTGAAGACACCAAAGGGAGGGTAGACAAATCACTCTGGTACATGAGCATAGTGAAATATTATCTCAGCAATACAAAATTGATATAGGTGACAACAAAGGCACTATGCAGAGGGAAAGAAGCCCCTCTGATAAGGTCACACATCATGCCACTCATCTGCAGGCTATCCTAGAAAACACAAGCAATGGCAGAGAAGGTGTCAGTGGACATCAGAGGCGCAATGTGACCACTGAGGAAGCAGGGAGGAGTCTTTGGGGAGTGTTTAGTATCCTGATAGCTACAGTAGTTGCATGAATCTATATGTTTAAAAAAAGCATTCACATAATGTCAAATTACTGTATGACAATTGTTTAGAAATAAATTTTTAAAAAGGACATTTTATAGACACATAAGTGGAGAGGGAGGGAGAGTCAATAAAATACATAAAACATGAGTACCATGTATCCAACTGCCAACTTTTCTGTTCTGTCTATTCCTTTCCTTTCATAAATATTCACCTTACTATCTTTCTTTTGACCTAAAAAAAATTTTTAGGCTGCTAAAGCAAAATACTATAAACTCTGTAACTTACAAACAATAGAATTCAACCCTTACAGTTCTGGAGGCCAGGATGTCCAGCACAAAGGCACTGCAGCTCTGGAATCTGGTGAGACCTATTTCCTGATTCCAGATACAATCTCCTCTTTACCCCTCAGGTGGTGAGAGGGCTGGAAGGTCTCCAGGGGGCCTCTTGTTTATGGGAACTGAGCCTCTATAGCAAGACTCTTCCACCCTGACTCAACATCTCTAGATGCCCCTCCTCCAGATAGCATTGTGTAGAGGGTAGGATTTGAACACAAATTTGGAGGCCATAGGAAATAGATATGAACATTCAGCCACACCACAGGGTGGTGCTTATGGATACAAACAAGTGCATGAAGTATTAAAAACGTGGCATTTCAATGACAGCAACAGTTGGTGATTTTTTTTAAAAAATGTGTTTGGTTGTGGCAGGGTCTCATTACACAGCTTGGACTTGTGGAGATCCTACTACTTTCAGCTTCCCCAGCTCTAGGAGTACAGGCATACACCCCTATGCCCAGGCTCTGGCCAGGTCAGCCCATCCTGGAGGTGGGGCTGGCATGGCATGTGGTGCTGGGTATTGGACTGCAGGCCCTGAACCTGCCTACGCTCGCCTGAGCAGTTGCTGTAGTCCACTGAGCTATCTTACCAGCCCCAACTGCTGAACTTTTGAATGTTTCAGTTTTCTTTTATGAAGTTCACAGGGGAATCTCACTTAATTTTACTTCCTCAGGAAAGAGTAAAATTTCAGGTGTAAGAGTCAAGTAAAAATCATTCAAAATATTTTCATTTTTATTTTTCAGGAAAGGGAGAATTGCCCTCACATGCGTGTAGCACGTAGCCCTTCAAAGCCACTGCTCTTCCCATACACAGGAGTAACTGCCTCACAGCTATGCGGGTCACTGTCTGACGAACATTCCAGATTCATCCCCTATGAAGCACTATTAAATTAAGCATGCTCTGGAGTTACACAAAATGCTTTACAACATGAGCTAATCTACTATTATGGTCAACGATATACCTCAAAAGTCATACTACAAATACACTCTCCTTCCAAAAATCATTTGATTATAGTTGTCGTCGTGGAAGGGTTAATCAGGGCACTCATCTTCCATGTTGCTAAAAATAAAAGTCACATTTTGTTTACCAACAGTTATATGTCATCACAATTAGTGGCATGAGAACTACGCATACTGCATTTGAAGTGTACAAAGCGGCATGGTACCAGTTGCATAACACATGCAAAATTTAATTCTAGTACCAAGCGGTACATAATATCAGAGGATTGGGCTGTAAATGTCATTGCAAAGACGGCAGAAAAAAGAAAAATCATTCAGCTCTTTCAAAGAGAAGTCAGATGAAGCACCGATCAGCCGTGCAGGAGTGGATCACAGAGCTTGGGACCCAGGAGCGACCCCTGCCCCACGCCCTCACCGCACCCCACCCCACCCCGAGCTTTGCAGAGCATGCTCATGGCGCACGAGGCGAAGGGCCCATTGGCTACACGTGCCATGTGAGCAGCCACCCTGGAGCCTGGCACCTGCCATCCCAGAACACTGGCAGAGCAAAGGGAAAACAGATAGGGAGACAGGCGTGTGGGCAGAGCTCCGGAGAGGGGCCCATGATGCTGCCCGCACCAAGGAGCCTCGGTCCACACCTGCACTATGGACACTGCTGTGTCCTTGCAGGGACAGTGCGTGATGGGAAAGCCAGGCCTCTGGGATGCGCTGTGTTAGCTCCTTCTTTGTGTAAGAGTCTCGTGGCTTTTTCAAATCAATCTCCATTAAAGGACCACTTTATATCTCTTGGCATCTTTTCACCAATCTCAAGCATGGTGAGCATGCAGCACGGCAGACCTGAGTGCAAACCCCAAAGCAAGGTCCAGCCCCTAGAGACACAGGCTGCACCTGTGGGCCCAGCTGACGGGGACGACCAGCACGGCTGCTAGCAGCGCCAGAGGCTGCTGGCTACCTGACTGGTGATACACTTTAGTAGTGTGGTTCCAGCACACAATTTAGCTCACCATGTTCTAAATATCTGCCACCCTCCATTGGCAGTACTTCTTCATTATATACAGCTCTTCAACTACGTTTAATGGGCAAAATTAGGGCAATGGTATAAACCGAAGGCTTGTGTGTTTGAATCACAGGTCACTGTCCCACCAGTAGATTCTGTGCTGCTGAATCCACAGCTGCATCTATTGTTAAGAAGTGGGGCCTGGTGGAGGGAGGTGGGCCTCTGAGTGGACTGGGGGGGCAGCTCCCTCCAGATCCTCCCTCAGGCTGCGTCCTGACTGCTGTGGGTGTAGCACCCTTCCTCCACTGTGCCCCTGTCATCCTACTGCTGCCTTAGAGCCAGGTGATCATGCAGCGAAACCATGGGCCAAAATAAACCACCCTTCCCTTAAGCTGTGGGTCCCACGTGTCATGTCCAGAAATGGGAATGTGGCTGAAGGCATTGGGTTGTTGGACTCGCACCACGTGACCCAGCATTCATGGGCAGCTGGGAAAATGCTCCTTATTTTAAGAACTTATATGGTATTAAAAGTACAAAATACTTCACACTTTTTAAAAAATCATTCAGTTGGTCATTATAGCATAAGTAATTTAATGATGTCATCCTGCATTCTGATAAGGCATCATGTATTTTCCAGTTGCAGTCTAGATAACAGCCAGTGTTTTGGGAGATTCAGAAGAAGCTCTTTAAATTGCTTGTTTCCCTAAGGTGGCCTTAAGCAGCTGCCATAGCTGTGGAGCCTTAGTACAGTCCAGCGGTGAGTACTAAGGACAAAGATTTGATGATGGCAGAAAAACATTCCCCACGTCTGTTTTTATTTCTTCAGGAATTAAATTGGGAAATGATGCCGGGCAGCACAAGGTCACTGAGACTAAACTACTGTAGTTATAATTGGAAAGGGCTAGAAATTAAAGAGAAAATGATCTTTCTCACAAGAATTAAGAGCTTGTTAAAAGATTGTAAGACAATGACTTATGAGTACCTAGTAAGCATATAGAATTAATGGTTCACACTAGGCCATCTCTAAATGACCCAACTTTTAGCTTCTTTGGAGTTGGAGTAAAAATAAAGCTTAATGGCATAAGCACCTACCAGGCAAGTGCAAGGGTCTGAGTTCATTCCCCAGTTCCACAGAAAGAAAGAGAGAGAGAGAGAGAGAGAGAGAGAGAGAGAGAGAGAGAGAGAGAGAGAGAGAGAGAGAAAGCAAGCTTAAAATTCTGGACAGTTTGTTTTGGAGAGTGGTTAAAATTTACTTGGTACAGAAAGCCAGCCCAATCCTCTAAGATGCATTGTCTTTATTTGGGGAGAAACTTTGCTGTCAAGAGAATCTTTGGAGTTAAAGCAGGGAACCGACAACCGTGAACATTGGGAAGTGTGGGCAGAGGGGTCTCCATCTCCTTCTGGAGCTGTGTGCGTAGTCCATGAAGCAAGCTTGGCAGCATGCCTGGCTGCTACCTGGCAGCCCCTGCAATGACTTGTGCTACACGCGGGCTTCCCAGAAGCCAGAACCGGCCCATCTCCTGGGCAGCCTTCCATTTCTCCATCCTTTGCTGAAGTCGTGCTTTCTGCGGGCTCAGAGTCCTTCACCTCTTCTCCTCGAGGGCAAGCCCAGAAGTCAATTCATGATGTGCTCTTGCTTTTGGAAACTTCCAGCAATGTTTCCTGACAGGAAGAATCTATTTGATATCTGCTCTGCCACTTTTCTCATAATAGTGTGAAAGTCCCCAAAGAATACAGCTAAAGAACGGAACCGATGTCTAGTCACATTCTGGTTAGGAGAGTCCTGTGAGGCAGGTTGCCTGTGAATTCCTAAAACTTTTAGGTGACAATCACAGATACAAAAAAAAAGTCTCAACCAGAGACATTTAATCTTATTAGCAGTGCTAGTTTCACCTGATACCACTGAGAGTGAATAGAGAAAGAAAACCCTTCTCCCTGCCTATCCAAAGAAAAGACTTTGGAAAAAGGTTTTTGTTTTATTTCTTTGTGTTGTTTTTCTCTGTCTCCCAATGGCCTGTCTCTTGAGAAAAGCCAGTCTAAAGCAGGGCCCTCCTCAGATGTAAGTGGCACATATTAATAAACAAATGGCAAGTAAAGGAAATGCCTCTGAGTCCTAAACAAATATTTATTTTCCTCAATCTTTCTTCAGGAAATTTTCTTAAAGTCAGTGTTTCTTAACCAGATCTGTTGCACCATGGCTGGACGTTCTCAGTCTATAAACCTCCAGCGTTAACAGAGAGTCACTCTTCTGTAGCCTTGGGTTCCACAGCCACAAATTCGACGAACTGTGGATTGAAAACATTTGGAAAAAAATCTGCACTGAAAACATGCAGACAGCCTTTCTTCTTATTAGTCCTTAAATATTGCATCATAACAAGTGGTTACATAGCTCTCTCATTGTACTTGATGCTCAAAGCGTGAGCAATGATGTGACATGTACAGGATGGCGCAGGGCACATGTCAACATGGGCAACTTAAATCAGAGAGTGGAGATCCATGAGTTTTAGTATCTGAGAGAGTCTGGAGCCCATCACCCATGGGCAGCAAGGGGACAGCTGTATACATGTAATGTATATTCTAGCATGCCTCTCTTTCTCCCTATCCCTTCCTTACTCCCTGAAGAGGTCTACAGCTCTTTTAAAATATTTTAAATAACTGTAATCCAAAAGCAATTTAAAAACCACTGCTCCTACTGTATCTTTGCATAAACAGGATATAAGAGCTTTGCATAAACAGGAGATATGAGCTGTTTAAACAAGGCAGTGAGATACCCAAGGGTCTCCATCCTCTAGATGTGCCAGAAGAGCAATTCTCTCTTCTGCTTGATCCAACCATGTATACCTGAAGAATGGAACAGGTCCCAGAGTTCTTATAATCTCAGAACACTGAAACTAGATGGAGCCTTACAGGTCACCTGATCCAGGGTCTCTCCGACCGCAGGATGCAGAGAAGCCCCAGAGGGGTGCAGCAGAACCCACTGCTTGCTGCCTCCTATGCCTCGTTTACATTTCAATAAATCTAGGGTAGGGGCAAAGGGGCGTGGTCCTAACAAGATCCAGGTGATCTTGGTGCATTCATCATGGACCACACATGGAGAGCCACTGATAGAGTTTTATTTCCTGTACTACAAATAAGTATATGGAGACCTTCAATAGCAGCAGTGTCCTATTTAAAGTAATAGAGCTAAATAGAAGGCCTGAGATTTCACAGAATAGCGGCACACCCCTTAGATAGATGGCATATGAAACTCCAGAGCTTTAGACGACAGCCACAAACAGAACAACACATCTCAGACCGCAACATTGGTGCTCATGGGCAGTGCAGCCCCACCTGACGCCGAGCAGCGGTGAATGCAGCCCCTTCTTCCTAAGAGAGAATCACACCCCTAGACCAGCAAGCCGTTAGAGCCCCTTCTTCCTCATCCCAAGAACAGACTTTGGGAAGCTACATTTTTTTTTTCTTTGATAATGATAAATCTCCTCTGACAGTTTTATTGCTGTGGCTAAAATGTTATTTTAAAATGAAAACATTATGTTATCCCTCTGGCAATGCAATAAGAAAATTCTTTTTAAGGGGTTCCTTGCATAACGTTTTAATAATAAGGTATTTTTCCATCAACCTTTTGGATACATTTTTAAAATTTGCATCGAAGCTGCACAGTTCTCAGCATCCTCAAGCCTCCCTTCCTACTCCTCCCCATCACTAATCAGGGTAATGGAAGGAAGCACAATAGCAAGGCTTGGCTTGGACCTCCTCTTCCACCCGCCTGCCCCGCCCACGCCACCTGCTGCTGGCTCCTCTCATTAACCCTGAAGCCATCAGCCCATCCCACGCTGCCTTTTATTCCTATTTTGCACTCGGTCTTTCTCCTTCTAAGTTGACTGATTCCAGACCTAACCTCAAAACTTTCCATCTTAGAACATTCATACTTATCTCCTTTGATGGGAGTTGGCTTGGGACTTCTTCTTCAGGAGTGGCCTCCAAGGTCCTGCTTCCCCCTACTTATGTCACTTTCATGTCACATATTGGATTCCAAATAATATCACCAAAATACTATGAAAAATGAGAGCACAACACAAGAGGAGAGAAAATGTTTTGCTGAACACCTGAAGGCATTAAACCACTGAGAAGCACTTCCAAAGCCCTCAGAGAACTTTTGAGTTTTTGAATTTTTTTCTATGCTATCTATTTTCTAGTTGTTGATTTTTGGAAAGTAAAATTAGTCATTATTTTCTAGACAGTGTGAAAACACAAACCAGACTCCATCTTTGACACTTAGGTCAATAACGTTTAGGTTAGTGAAGGTGGCCCCAGCAGACTTCACTGCCCAGTGACACTGCACCCTCTGTCTTTGTGCAGGTGTTCACACAGGGAAGAGGGCCCCTACGAGCACAGCCCTCAAAATGCATCTCTGTCATTAAGTGGCTCACAGCTGTACCTATTCCCTCTTCTCAGAACTTACTGCTGGCTGTGAGCCTGGAAACTTGCCCTCCGTGGGGGGGGGGGCACATGAAGAGACTGACCACCATCGTGCAGTGATATTTTCAAAGCTATAAAGTTACACTATTCATAGTATTACAATTCTATTTAGTTGTTGCTCTGTAAGAAAACCTGACTCTTAAAGCTGGGTTCAATACAAAAATATTCAAAATATAATTGCATGATATTATTGAAAGCAGGAAGTGAAATTATCAGTCTAGGCTTTCCTTACAGAAGTAAATAGCTAAGAAAGTAAAGTTTCAGACCATGGTTCCAAATTTATTAACTGTTAAAATGTTCCGAACTGTTTCACTTAAGACTCTTTTCTTGTTATTCAACCAGAAAATTGGATCTAAATCCATTCGCCACAGGCAAACATAACAATTACAACCTCAAATTGAATCTACACACGTGCATGATGTAATTTTGCCTTTTTAAAATGCGTATAAAATAAGAATCTGCAGAGGAGTGAGGAGATCTTGAGAACACTTCCATGTCCTCTGTTACCGGAATGCCCCTAACTATAAAAGTGCATTATAAAATCATTCATTTGTTTTGTATTCTCATAAAAAATTCCATTCAGCTAATTGTAACCCTTTAAAAAAATCTGTATTATCTTTTAGCCTAAATCCTACACTAGGTGGAGCCCCACGTCTAAGATTTGGAGTAATTATAAAAAAGCAAAGGGAAGAGCAAAAAAAGAAGAAACAGAAAGAGAAGCGAAAAAGATGGTCATTCTTCCATTTTTAATACGTAGCTTTAAAATCTACACTACTGCCAGAAAAATGAAATGTTTCTCATCTTGACGTCGTCACAGCGAACAGTACTGTTAACGTGAGTTGCAGCAGCTGCATGGCAGGTCTGGCAGAGGGAGAGCAGGAAGGTTCTAGACTCCGACGCGAGCGGGGACGGGGAGTAGACGGGTCCTGGCTACGTGCTGGGGAGACGATGTAACCACACTAAAGCATCATCCCGTCCACAGGTTCAAGGCAGACAGGCATGCAGGTTAACAATGAAAGACTTAAAACACACCCCGCCAGGACACTAACAAACATCCAAAATGTAGTCAAACCTCAGTTTTCCAGGATGCAGAACTACGCGAGGCCCAGCTCGGTTCTCTGCCGAGGAAGGGGCTCTAGGTCTCCACGGTGCGCAGGTTCAGTTTTGCTTAACTAGGCCTCCTGGATAAAAATAGGCTCTGACAGTGCTCTGGCTCTTCGCCGTGGGCTCAGATAAGACTGCTGAGATAAGGCTGCCGAGCCTGGAGATCCTGCGCTGCACAGGACAACGCCGCGGGAGCTGCCACGCTGCTATCGCGGCCACCCTTCTGACCCCGTGCTCGCTCAGGCTCAAAATGCAGAGTCCAGCCCGGAGCAAGAGTCCACACCCAGCTCCTCACGCTTCTGCTGACAAGACCCAAGCAAAACTGTCAAGTTTACCAGGCAATAAAATATTGTTCAGTCATTCTTTTTCCTCTTCAGATTTCTGCAAAATCTTGAGCCAGGCAAGACATAGTTCTGCTGACAGCTGAGTTAGACCGGGCCATAACCTTTGAGCAAGCGCCGATCCCTGACCTCACATAAATTCCTTCCAGAGAGCCCAGGAAGCTAGTAGGATCAGGATCAGACAAGCACAAAGGCAGTGACAGCCATTCCCCTTCCCTACATGTCTAGGTATCTAAGCTGTCGAACCAAAATGTTGACATAAAAGCCAATTTCTGTGGGCACTTTCCTGGTATTTCCATAAGCAAACTGACTATTGGAAACTAGTCAGTTTCTAAATTGAATTATAAGTCTGCAACCATAAATGATTTATAGAAACAAAACTAACTAGAGTAAAGAAAAGTAATGGCTGATCTTCATTGAAGACAAAGGTCATTTCTAAAGACACAAGTGTGGCACCTACAGAGGACCTGGAGCAGTAGGCTATTGCAGCCATTCATTGGCCAAAATGAAGGCTGAAGGACTTGGGCACCGAACCACAGAGGGTAGCCTGCTTCATAGCTGCGAGCTCACAGCTTGTCATTAAGGCATAGATGTCAGCATATAAATTCTTATACTGATGCAAAGCAGTCTGACATCCAGTATAATGGAGTTTCCCCTTAGGTTTCCAGATGGGGACGAGGTACAGTGAATCTGGTGGCACAGGACACGCACACATGCAGGATCCCATATTCCATCCCTGCTGCTGGAATTGCAGGCCTGGTTAATAGGACAGTAATAGATTCTTACAAAGAAAACTATATGCAAATTGTCTCCCCAGGGATAAAGGTGAGGGGCCACCTCCTCTGCACCTAGCATCATACAAGAAGGGTGACACAAAGCCACTAAGCAGGGTCCAACCAGACTCGACCCAAGTATGGTCCTCCTGTCCAGCTGCCCAGGGGCTTCATCCTGAAAACAATGACTTCAGAAAAGGGAAGAGGAGTCACTGGTGTCCTACAGTGTTAACATTCAGCTTTAGGATCCATAGGAAAGCAGCTGAAATGGATCCTAGAATAAATTTTTCTAGCTACTAAGCTTGTTTTCTATATGCCATGGAGAACAGAATTTGATGAATCAATCGTTTTTACTTTTTGCAGACATTCAGTACCAGTCCTGGGTACAACTTCTCTCTAAGCCAAGTAATGTTTAACTGCTTCCCTATTGCCAACACTACCTCATAAGCACAATTTAGAACTTTGCTATTGTGATTCAGGGTCCTTCATTTCTTCTCCCTTTGCACCAAACCTTTGGGAGAGAGACATAATGTCTTATTCATCAGTACTGTCACTATCTGAGCAATAATTAAAGATAAGGTAGGAAAAACAGAACTACACACACACAGGAATCACTGAGCGGCAGGGGCCCTGCCAGTGAAAAGGAAGTAGGCGAAGCACTTTCTCCCAGACACTCAGAGCCCAGCAGCTGCTGGCTCAGGGGCTGCAGTGGCCCCAGGGGGTGCTCAGGGGACAGTGCCAGAAGGCAGGCCTTGGCCTCAGCGACCTGGCCCCACCTGGAATGGCAAGACACACTTATGAACCCACTCCACTATGAGAATGCTATGTATTGTACTGGAGTCACTTTGTAGTTAGTCTGAGAACAGAATGAAGAGGAGAAAGGGAAGGCCTGATGCCATGGGCAGCTGCAGGCCTTGCCAGGAGCATGGCTCCTCCAAGTCCAATACACTGAGATGAGGAGGTCCAGAAGTCGTACAAGTGGTGTGTGGTATGATCAGGGACAGAAAAAGGAGAAACTAGCATCTCCTGAAAGGGTCCAACTCGGGTCTCTGGAGATTCAAAACTTATCTCATGTTACATCTATCACAGAGGTTCAAGCGCTACACACACACACACACACACACACACACACACACACACACACACACGCTCCTCTGGAACATCTGATTTAGTGCTTCTGTGTTCTGCTATCCCCTGCTTGTCACAGTCTTAAAATTACTGTCCTACTCTGCTCTGCGTTGGGCTATCTGTCCAACAGTGTGTCCACCAGTATTTTAAAACCCTGCGGTCCCCCTGGTGCTTGACTTCCTTATTTTATAACAGCCCCATAACGTTTTGGGCAGCAGCACCTGTTTGCAGAACAAGCAGCAACAGTTTGAATATCTGGGATTTTTTTTTTTCAACTACACATTTACTGCTTTTGGGGTTGGCAGGCTTAATTAAATCTTAAGGAGTCTTTGAGAACCTTATCTTCTCATTCTGAATGAAATCCATTTTATTAAAACCACTTCTATTAAAACTGAAACTACTAAGTGTTTCATGTCTCCTTCTCCCCATCCCCAGGTCCCAAATGAGTGGGCATTTAGGTAATTTCACAAGCCATAATGCCTGTCTGTACTGGATACCGTGATACACTGACTGGATTCCCTTACAGAATGGGGGACTCATCATTCTCCCTCTACCATGGAAATCACCGCTACTGAAGGCACCTCCAAGTCACACCTGCTCTCAGGGGCAGCCATCCCCAAGGGACCAACATGTGTGAGTGTAGAAACCTCAAGTCCTCTCCAGCTGATTTGAAGGAGGGCTGCTCCTGCGAGAAGCCAAGGTGTCCCTTGGGCCTGAGCCCAAGCCCAAGTCTCCCTCTGCCCAGATCTGCCCTCCTGCTGGATATAGGTCCCAGTTCTACTCACCCATAGACATCTTGGCTGTGGCATCAATTCATAGCCTACCTTTCAAAACACCATAGGAAAAGCCTCCCAAATTTCATATGCTAAACATACAGAAATCATTAAAGATGGAGTATTAGAATTACTATTTCATGCAGCTTTGTAGCATGGTCATTAGCTAAATAATGTCCTTCCTTGTCTATTAATGGCCCTTCGGGACTTTAGAAGACAGTGCGCGTGATACATAGTGATGTCCCCATCACTCCACATAGCCAGCAGAGTCCTGTAACACAGACTACACCCACGGCTGCAGTAAGAGTGTGGCAGATTCTTAGCCCCAGGAGGGACTGAGATGGGGAGGTCTAGAGCCCTGAGGACCATCAGAAGCTGTGTGTGATAGAAAGGTGGTAGTTAACTGAAGAAGACCAGGAAAGGGGCTGGGACACAGGAGGGGAAAGGAGTGAAAAATCACAGATAGGAGGAGACCTAAGGTGAGCCAGTGGAGGTGCGCACGTGGCTGAGACAGAATCAGAGATGACCTGAGGGTCAGCCTGAGGAGCTCAGTCCTTCTACTTTGGTTATTCTTTTCTTTGTTTGTTTATTTGTTTGACTGATGCATAGTACAGATGGCTGTTCCATGAAGGATATATTTCTAGAATTTTCTACTGACTAAAGAAGGTACAGTAGTGATGACACCTTTGCACAAACACGGAAGTAATGACGTCTTCTATTAAATAGGAAACCATTTGCTTGAGAAGAACAGTTGTCAGTATTTTCAAAACATCTTATTTTATTCTGAAAAAAGAAAAAACACCTATCTTTTTTCCCGTACCTCTATTGCATAGGTAATACAAAAGGGTAAATAAATTGTCACTACTGATGGCCAACATTACCATCGCTACTGAAATAAATAACACAGACAGAGTTGAGGCTTCCATCCACATGACTTAGCCTTGGATTTGTTCTACTTGTGTCTGCCATTGGCTACTTATTTAGTGCTCGCAGTCATTGCCATCATGGGTAAGAATGTCACTGACATCGCTGTGTGCCGTACAGGCAGTTAGCCTCCACTCGTGCATATGGCCTTCCTCCTCAGCTAGAAGAAGTTACACAGAAATAAAGGTAAATGCCACACAGACTTAAAAACCCTGAACTTGCCGCATGCAAGCCTCATTAGATCATTAGAGGGTGCCATGGGACAGATGGCAATGCCAGCAACACAGCACAACCCTTTCTTTCTCCTTCCCCACACAAAAAATAATACTGGGACAAAGGCAATTGTCCACAGTATTGCTGTGGTGGGGAGTTGGAACCTCATTTATTCTGCTTAAAAGTTATAAAACTCAGCATCTATCTTGTTATTGGTGACACCCACATTGACGGTCAAGCACAGTGTGATGGGAAAAGACACAGGCACAATCTGCAGCTGCAGGATGCTAGGAGGACACCAGGGCCGGTGGGAATGACAGCTGGGTACACCTCTTGGAAGTTAGGTGACGGAGTAAAGATGGAAGGAAAGTGGTAAGAGACAAGGCAAGAGATGAGGAGGGCCTTCCCTCAGAGCGGGGTCTGGATGTGCCACCCGCTGCTCAGTGAAGCCCGGCTCCCTCACCCCCACACAGCAGTGGAGCTTCCTGAAGGCTGCAAGCCCGGCAGCTGGCCAAGGCCACTGTCTACCACCCATGTCTTTCTGAGTTTGAGAAGAGGAGCCTTATTACCCTGGCTAATAAAGCAGAAAATTAGCCATTAAAGAGAAACTCGGGATCAGACTTGGGAGCCCTAGCACTCCATAATGAGTCACACTCCACAGGAAATTTTCAGTAAAAGGATTTCTCTGAATATAGAAAAACAAGTTTAGTTCTGTTTGAGTTTTTCTTCCTACGCTTCTATGAGCTTTATTAGAATATGGTCATACTGTTGGGTACAAAAATGGCCATTTACCTAGGCGAGAAAGAACTTTGTAAGGCAGACCACCCTACTAAGATGTTTCTAGGAAAATTGCTCCTGTGGCTAATGATTTGACACAGAGAGGGGAAATGTCTTGAAGAACACACCGTGTCAGTCCCAGAAACAGATTTCTCAACACAGAACTGAAAATCATCATGTAGCCCCACAGGCAAAGCAGTTGATGAGGTGGTAATTGTGTCAAATCAGCTACTCACAGTGCAAGAGGTTAACGACATGTATTCCTAAGGTTATTTATGGGCAGGCAAATCATCTAAGATAAAGATTCCCAAATTACTTACACCAGAATAGAAAGTCTTACAAACATCAAAGCCGGTTTCATACCAACCTTGAATGCAATTTTAGAAATTTCAGGGGTAACGGATTGCAATCGTAAACATTGTTTGCTGCCAGCAAGTGGAATCCTGGCACCTCAGCCCGCCAAGACCCTAGTGGGGCATCTTGAGATTTACTGAGGGAGGGAGACCCAGGTTGATAATCAAAGTGATGACTTTCTTATGGAGAGCTGTCGCAATTGGTTTGAAGAAAGAAATGTAAGTATAAAGGATGTAGAACTCACTTCTTCCACAATACCATGGCAATCAAAAACTCTCTCCAGCATTTGTCTCTCTTCCAACATCCCTGAGAACTTGGAAAAAGTGTATTTAAAAGTAGGTATTGTCTCAGTTACTCTTGTTTCACTGGTGGGACAAATACCCGGCACCCAAAATGATGGAAGGGAATGTTTGTTTAGCTCACAGTTGCTGGAGGTTTCGGTCCATATTCAGCTGGCTCCAAGGCAGAGCAACACATGGTGGAGAGCAACCTTTCAAGGCAGCAGCAAAGAGCAGACAGCAAAAGGGAGTGACAGCAGCTCAGGCAGCTAGCTGGCTTCTCTCCCCTATCTGCCCCAGGGCACTCACACCCATAATCCCAGCACCTGATCAAGTATCAGTCACAATCTCCAGAAGCCACCCCATGACTGCCTGAGGCTTTGGAGGGACAACTAGACACAGACCTAACAGGTATGTTCAAAATACATCCACTGTCTGATCTGCATCTCACAGCAAGAAGCACAGCAGCAGTGCAAACCTTCCTACCAGTTTGGGTCATGCCTGCTAGGCAGCACAGGGTCTGGTGTGCTATGACTGTTTGGTTTTAGAGGAGCAAAGTCAGATTTTGGTATTTAGTCATTTTGCTATTGTGAGCCTTGACGCCTTTTACTAAGGATAAATCAAGTGGGAAAGTCATGTGAGATGGGTAATGAATTCAACATTAACGCATCAACAATGTACCATTTCTCTTGGGTTTATATTAGACAAATGTGCCATGAAAGTGTCACAAAAAGAAATACCTTCATATCTTTAGTTTCCGTAAGGGATACATATGTATAAAGACTTGGTTATGTGGTTTATAGAACAGACTGAACAAGTCTCAGAAAGCTCAGTGTTAAGCTAGCCAGATATTTTTATTCTGTTTTGTCATAAGGAACTATTATTAGAGATGGTATAAACCCAAACGGAGGAGGGGAGAAAACCCAGGGAAAAGTCCACAGAGCAGCTCTGACCGCTGAATATGGATCTTTTGCATTGTGCGTGAAGGCTGGGTGAGGGCGACGGCGCAGCCTGTGGTCCCAACCTCCCCAGCGTGGGGCGCATTGCTCCGCAGAGGTGACTGTGGCCGGGCGCGCGCTGCCGCTCATGTGGGAGACACTGGCCCAGCAAACAATCTGGCCCAGCAATTGTTTTCCCCCACAAATAAAGAGAAAAAGAAATGAATGTCTTAGACATCAGAGGACTCACCCACATTATCCATATCCAGCGGTTCAAGAAGAGGGATTTTCCAGAAGAGGAGTGGATCCGCGTTCCATGGTCCAAGAGGTGGTGAGACAGACAAGCAAAAGAGAGAAGAAAAATAATTTAGGACAATTTGTACAGCTGGCGGCCATTCAGTCCACACCAAGCGTGACCATCTCTGAGGCATCGTGGTCTATAGAGAAAGTTTCTGTAAAAAATACTACTAAGGCAGATAATCCCCGAGTGATGTAAAGGACCATGTGTCAGCGTTTTCATTTAAAACACACATGATACTATATTTGGATGTGCGGTGGATATCCCCAGAAAAAGGATGGGAAAGAGCTGTATAAATATACAGGGAGACAAATAATTAAAGCAAGTCCGGATTAGAATTAGGAGCAGGGAAGCTGCAGGGTGAAGCCTTGGGCTGCCTCCACACCATAAGAAAACCTGGTAAAATGACCCCACATTCCAGTAAGCATCTGACTGAAACAATTCTAACTACATGCTCTCAAAGAACAGCAACTGTAACTCAGCTTACCTGTGCCACAGGTCAGCACAGAACAAAGTCAGAATTCTTCAAAGAAAGGTCCAAAAGGTGTAAGCATCTTTGCATCTTTCAACAAATAGATTAAAAAATATGATAGGGGGCTGGAGAGTTATCTCAGCAGTCTAAGAGGCTGCCTGGCAGGTGTAAGGACCTGAGTTTGATCCCTGGCACCTCGTGCTATACTGGCCCCAGAACCCTGGGTACGCTTGTGCCAACCACCAGAACTGGCCATGGTGGCACATGCCTGTAATCCCAGCACCAGGGAAGCTGAGATAGGAGGATCACTATGATTCTGAGCTGCATAGTGAGACCCTGTACTAAGTAAGTAAGTAAGTAAGTAAGTAAGTAAGTAAGTAAGTAAATAGGAATACTAGTCAGCCTTTGAAAGGAATATTCTGACAGTGCCACAATTCAGATGAACCTTGAAGACAACATAACTGAGACAAACCAGACACAAAATGATTAACACTGTATGGTCACAATAATTGAGATTCCCAGAGTTGTCAGCTTGCACAGACAGACAGACAGACAGACAGACAGACAGACAGACAGACAGACAGACAGCAGAAAGTTAATTGGCAGGGGCTCGGAGAAAGGAAACAAGCAGCTGCTGGACAGCCAGAGCTTAATTTTGCAAGTGTCCTGAGGGCTGGCTGAACATCAGCATAAATTTGCCCAGAACTACGGGGCCGCACACTCCCAAGCATGAAGACGATAAGCGTTATGGCATGTATGCTTTTTTTTTTTTTTTTTTTTTTTTTTTTTTTTTTTTTTTTTTTTTTTGTCTTTTTGAGACAGGGTCTCACTATGCAGTTCAGGCTGGCTTTAAGCTCGCTTTGTAGCTCAGGCTGGTCTCGAACTCACAACAATCCTCCTGCCTCAGCCTCCCGAGTGCTGGGATTACAGGCGTGCGCCACCACGCCCGGCGCATGTATGCTTTATCATCATTGAAAGAAACTCTGTTGTCAAGATGGTTGTTGGAATTATTTTGGCTACTCCGTGAGTTGGCGATCTTCAAAAGAAACAATGAATAAGAGTACATGTCATCACTCACTGTAAAGTGTTGAATGAAAGGGGGCAAACAATGACCCAGCATTAATTCAAAAATTTGGTTTTCTGCTCAGCAGGTGGCAGGATGAAAACAGGTGCTAAGATGCACTGGAAGCAGCCACAAAGTCTTCGGGAGACGAGGGACCAGGAAGCCATTTGCTTCAGCCTGTAGCCCTCCCGGAACACAGGGAGGTGGGCCTCTGCTGAGGGCTCCATGTCCTCTCCCAAGCCTGGGGTGTCCCCACACGTGCTGAGCAGTGTGAGGGCTTCCAGTGTGCACTGGAGAGTTTCAGAGTTCAGTACCTGGGTTTTGAGGGTGCTTTGCTCTCTAGGTCTGGTGATGGCTGGTGAACTTGCTCCTCACTGTGGCCAGGTGCACCTTAATTGCACTGATCAGAGATGAACACAGAAGAACTTGCTCATGCGCTATTTCTAGTTAGGATTAGATAAACTCATCCAGGTAGCATCCCAGATGGGATCATGACAGATCTTGAGGACCAGAAGAAACAGGTGCACTCTTGTTGGTCGGCACACGCTGTCTGGAGCTGCCTACAGACTCTGCCTCCTACTTTTGTGGGACTTGGACATTCCTCAGGGGGAGGCTGTTACCAGGTAGAGATTGTTGAACCCACAGAATTGTCAGCTAAGTCTTTCTTTTCAACAAGCCACTTAGCTCCAGATATTTCTGTATAATAGCACAAAAGCAGATGAGTTCACAAAGCTTATTTTTGCCCAAGAGTCCTGTGGGTCCACAGTTGATAGCAGGCCTATGGTTAATAGTAGTAGTTCCTAACATGGGATCCATGGGCTGGGAAGTTCCTAAAGTCCTTTCCAGGGAGCCTAGGAGGTCACCCTTAGGCATTATTTGTTTTTTCATTTTCACTCTCTGGTGCATGGAACTTTCGAGAAGCAGAGTGGCATGAGTCATCTCACCTTTCACTCCTAATGCAGGAGCAGGCCTAGACTCTCTTCAGTTTTCCAGTTCATTGGCAGTGCTGCTCTTCACATTAATCCATTTTTGCTTTGGAAAACATAGTTAACATTCACTAACATGGAATGGGTTTATTAATATTCTTTTGGGATAAGTTCAAAGTAAACGCCTTTTTAAAGTTCACAGTTGTAATTCCCACTGCAGTTCACATCAACAGATGGAAAATGCAGGAAGTTCTGGGTGGTCTCCAGTGGTCTTCAGGAATATATGCAGGAACAGAGATCAAAAGCTGTGAGAATTCCTGGATTGAGATGGATGACAGAAGAGCAAGGTACAGGAAGAGGCTGTGCAAGCAGTCCACGGGAGTCACGGGCACCCCAGGCCACACGGGAGGTCCTGGACTCTGTCGAGGAGCAGTGTCGGAATAGTCCACAGGCTGGACGGCTGCACCTCCAGTGCCTCTCGCTCCATGCTAGTTGTACAGGACTTACTGTTCAGCTCAGTATTCCTCCACTTTCATTCGTAGGCGTCCAGGATCCCGAAGTGAGTCTCAAGGTTGCGTTCCAAAAGAAGACTTCCGCTGCAGAGTCAGATGCACGCTTGGATTGTGCTGATGTCTAACCACCTGCTGTAGGGTCAGCCTGGAGCAGCGTCTGTAGACCTTTTCTCTTTCTCTTTTTTCTTCACATCTCTCACATTCGTGTGGAACCAGAATTAAGGTCTTGGCTCCTCTCCAGGGATTCTCTTTGGGATAGGATGAAATGGAGCTAAGAGGATGGCCACGACCACAGAGGGCAACCTCTGCTGACCCCAGACAGCCTACTCCCACACCTGGAAATCCTCCCTGCCCTTCCCATTTGCTCGTTTGTGCCTCTTCCCTCACAAACCCCTAATCCATCCTGCATGTATGTATTTCTCCTATTCTGAGGGGAAAAAAACCCTCACTTTTGGCTCCACTGAGAAGCCAAAGGCAAGGAACTGTGGAGTTAATATTAATGCATAATGATTACAAAACTGATGATTTGTAACTTTAGTGTTGTCACGATAAAAATAAATTCTTTTAAGATGCAGTTTCCTGGAATAAACAGCACCTGAAAGTGTGATTATGATTTTGGTAACAAGAAAATAGTTGCACATTCATAGAATCAGAGAAAAGACAAAGTTGTGTCTTTCTGCATCTTATCAGAGCTACGTCAGGGTCAGGGCTCGAGTGTGGGAGAGGGCGTGGACATCCCACGGGCAGGGTGAGTCCGAGCATGAGAGTTTATCAGGGTGCTCTCTCCAGAGTTCCAGGTTGGTGTGTAACTAGATGAGGGGATGCTTTGTGCCAGAAAGGAGGCAACTGAGAAGGTACTATGACCTTCTGTCCAGACCAGGATTGGAGGGTGGACGTTAAATGTCCCTGAAGATCCACTGTTAAAAATACCAGTCCCAGCCAGTGGTGCCTTTCTGTCATCCCAGCACTGAGGAGGCTGAGGCAGGAGGACCCACAAGTTCAAGGCCAGCCTGAACTGTCTCCAAAAACAACAAAGTCAGTCCCCAAAGTAGAGCTACTAGGAAATAGTGTGACTTCAATTGGTGACACCCAGGGGAGGTTACTGCAGTGTCCACTTGAAGGGAACCCCAGACTTTTCCTGCTCTTTTCTACTTTCTGATCAGGAGTCCAGCTCTGATGTTCTGCCTAAACATAAGGTCCCACCAATCAAGGAGTATGGTAAGAGCCAACATAAACCTTTCCTTCTTTCATGTTTATTATCTCAGGTATTTTGTCATGGCAATCATAAAATTGGCCTATGCATATTTAAAAACATGTCTTGTTGTAGCCATGCAAGAGTTAATGTAAAATATATAAGGAGACCTACAATTCCCATGCTGGACAGCATGCATATCTTTACAAGATCATGCCTAATTATTTTCCTGTACTGTTGTGTCAGCTTCCCTGCTACGCTCCAGAGGGAGGACTTAGTATTTTCATAACATTCTCTCTTGAAATTCATCATCCTCATAATGTATGTTGTAGTGGCTGCTGCTTGAATTCTGGGCTCCCCGTAGGGTGATAAGCAGCTTATGCCCCTCTCAGGAGCGCTCCTGTGCCTGTGCTGGCACCTCGCTTGTAGAAGATGATAAATGACTGTTGAATCAAAAACATACTACAACCTATGCTTGACTTTGGTTATCAGTCACTCCTATGCTTTTATACCAATAGCCTACGAGGATTATGGGGTTGTTAATCCTTTCTGCAAATATAATTAATTCAATCAGATTGCTCCTACCCATTCCTTAGATTAACAGAACTAAGGGACCTAGCAACTTAGAAGACAGGGAATTGGGAGTAAGGGGAAATTTTAAAAAGCCTGGCTGTGTGCAGCAGAGTATGGCAGCAAGGCCTGGAGGTGAGGCAGGAACAGGCGCGGCACCAGAGGTCCGCTACGGAGCTCGAGGAGCCCAACTGAACTGTCTCGCCTTCGGCTCCCCATGTGGGGAGGCCTCATTTAACTTCATGTCCCTGATGAACCCCATAGCTGATACCAAAAATTCCAAAATTTGTTCCTATTATGGACTGAAGAGTTGACTAGGCCAGCCTGGAATTCTCAATGATAACAGAACAAAGAACTCAAAATCTTGAATAACAATTTGCGAAGGCACTTGGTGGAAAGTGACTCACTTAGACAATGAGAAATGCTTACGTTCAGAAAGTAGGCCTGTGCCTTTTATTCCCCTCTAGGATTTTCACCCCAAAGGCTGAAAAAGCCAGGGATTGAAGAAGAGAAAAGCACTTCTATGTTCTTGGAAACCAAATGCACAGCACTCACTGAACTTCAATCATGGTAACTTCTGCTTTGAAAAATACTCAGAAAAAGAATGCCAAGGACTCCAAAAATGGGCTCTGCATTCCTTTGGGAGGAAAAGCAGAGTGCCAAAGAAGGCCACAGCTGAAGAAGGGGAACACAGGTCAGCAGTACCTGCAACCTGTGATTTAAGAGCACTCAGCGGAAAAGCAGTTTGTGCCCTACGTGAACAGGGTGGACAGCTAAGAAAGCCTTCCCTTGGCTGCGGCCAAAACTGCTGTCCTTGTCTTCTGCCTACACTGAGGCTGACTCTTGTATCTTGTGTAAACAGATACTTTCGGAGGTCAATGTCAAAACACCGAATTCCTGAGTACAGTGTCTATCTTTGTAAATTCTGTGAAAAGTCAACAAAATAAGGTTGAGAGCTCTACCATGACTTGGAACAAGCGGCTCCACGCAGGCAAAGGCAGCTAGTCTCTACAACAGCAAAGCCCTCCACCCATGAAGAAAAGAGCATGTCTTCAGTAGCGCTCAGTGTTTTAGCTAGGTGCCCCCAGACGCCCTGGTCAGTTCTCTGAGTGCAATAAAATTATGGGCTCACAACAGGGAAACGTCAATAAAGGTGAAGATACTTGAGGTTTACTCTGATCAAGTCAGGCCATTCGGCTTTTTTGAAAGCACAAAATTGTTCTGCACTTTGCTTTGCACTGCAAAGCTCCGTTGCTGCAGTGGTCGGCAGTGCTGAACACTTGGTTACTGGTGCTAGTTGTCCAGGGCAAGCCATACACAGTGGGGCAGAGCAAGGCTGACACATCAGAGCCATGGGCAGAAAAGAAACCGGCTCATGGCTAATATTCCGGGAGCTCAACAGATTGCTGGCATATTATATTCACTTTCACCCAGATTCAGCCCAGTGAAGTCTGAGGTAAAGGCATACTTCTTGGCCTTTTCAGGATTTTTCTATTCACAACTTGTCTCCTTAGTCTTGCTGAAATTACACTTTTGAGTGATAATTTTATGGGTCAGACGCTCTCCTTCACGTCAGCTCATTTCCAGGCAGCAAGTGAAGTGGCTGTCCAGGGCAGGCCACCAGCTGGTCGGTGCAGCTCTCCCTTACATAAGCTGCTCCCACGGGGGCAGGAGGGCAGGGCCACTGCTGCCTTCCAGCAGGGCCTGCAGGACTTTGATCTTTCACAGGTAATCAGATGTAACAAACACTCCCTTCTGCATGCCTGAGAAGAGCAGGAAAAAGCCTGCCCAGAGACAGCCTGAACTTCAGCCATCTAGCTGTCATTTTAATGGAACCCACCTACACAAACCTTCTCTCTAGTCCTTGAAAACAGTGCCCCAAACCTCTCTAAATTCCTCCAAGTCCAGGAAGAGAAGTGAAAGGAGGAAAGATAAGAAGACACCACCCCAGGTAATGTCAGAAGCAGTGCCAGTTTCACTCGTCAGAAAAACAGCAGATTCATGGCCAGCAGTTAGGTCAATGGGACCAAATACACACAGATAAAAACTATCTTCCTTGTGCTTATAACAACAATGTTATTATTAAATGATTCTTTGGTGTTTTCATGTAGCAGAACATGTGGAAAGTGAAACTGTTTTTCCTCCTTCAAAATCATCCTGACTGGACAGCATTGAGCTGTAACAACCACCATGAATTTGATGTGATGTTCTGAGACTTAAAAAAACAAAAGGCTTTTAATCTATGATGATGCTTTGGGATTGCAGGTCTGAGAGCTAGAAGCAGCTGTGACCCCATCATGAAAATGGATAAACTAGCAGCCAGGGAAAGTAAGTGCTGCTGTACCTACAGTCTGGGAAAGGAGCTCCCGCTTGTTTCTCCTGGAGCAGCCTCATGACCCTTGAGCTGCATTCAAACTACAAAGGGCAGTCACTAGAAAGAAGGGGCTTCACTCGTGCATTAAGAGCTCCCACACAAGACAAAGTATCACGATACTTTTTCACTTGGTGAAACAGTTTGGCAACTGGGTCATGCGTGCACAGGGGCAGCCTTACTCCCTGTTGAATTACCTAATTCACTCCTATCTATAATATGTTTTTCTTTTTCTTTTTTTTTTTTTTTTTTTTGTCTTTTTGAGACAGGGTCTCACTATGCAGTTCAGGCTGGCTTTAAGCTCGCTTTGTAGCTCAGGCTGGTCTCGAACTCACAACAATCCTCCTGCCTCAGCCTCCCGAGTGCTGGGATTACAGGCATGCGCCACCACGCCCGGCTTATAATATGTTTTTCTAAGGAAGCAGATAGCTAAGAATAGCATGAAGTGTTCAGCCATCATAAATACGATGCAGATGAGGCTGAAATGTGATAACACGCCCGGGATCTATAGGCCTTCGCGAGAACAGAATCTGAGCTGTTGGACTTTAAAAAATAAGAGCTGTACACTGGTAGCTCTGGTTATTGCACTATCTAACCATTTAGAGAAAACAATGCTTCTTCCAGATAAGAATCCAGGTCAAGAGAAGAATCAAGGCCCAGACTTTGGCTCTGGTTCCACGTGAGCTGCAGAGCTCCAGGCAGAGGCTGCCCTGCTGGCCCTAACTGTCCTCTTGGGCCCTCAGGCCTGCCTGCCCAGCACAGTGGCCTGGCCTAGCCCTCTCCCAGGTTTGCCTTTGCATCATGCTCTCCCGCAGCCCCCACTGCCTTGTCCTTGAACTTCAAGATTCCTTGAGCTTCTGGGAAGGCTTGTTCAGGCATTGACAAGGGACAGCTGGGCTTTGCAGGGTCACAGGCCCAGTGACCTCCAATCTCTGCCATAGCCGGGACTTGGGGCCCAGAGCCACAGTACTTCTGCTCTGTGCTGGCCACAGGGGGCTTGGTGATGCCCACTGGTGCCTTCACCTTGGGCTCTCCCATGTTAGAGGTCACAGGGTGGCTGGGCAGGAGCAAGTGACAATGGGAAAGATGATGCATGTGGCACAGAGAGGCTCTGGCTTGGCCACAGAGAGAGCCTTGGGACTCTGAGCACAGGGGACAGGGATGACATCTGACTGTGGTTACAATGACCGTCATTATAGGCAATATTGATTGTAAGAACTACAGCAGTGTTACAGTGACTAAACTGCCATGGCCTGGAATTGTGGGTTATATTGGTGTCCCCTGTAAATAACCAGAGAGGCCAGGTGTGGTGGTGCACGCCTATAATCCCAGCACTTGGGAGGCTGAGGCAGGAGGATTGTTCTGAGTTCGAGACCAGCCTGAGCTACAAAGTAAGCTTAAGGCCAGCCTGAACTGCATAGTGAGACTCTGTCTCAAAAAGACAAAAAAATAAAAAATAAAAAGTAAAAATAAATAAATAACCAGAGAAACTCCATCCATGTGGAACTATGGAAAGCCAGCAGTCTTGCTTAATTACACTGGAAATGAAATGATCTGCGCAGATCACTGTGCAGTGTAAATTATCTACATGTGGAGCCATGTCTCTATGATATTCTGCACTTTTCCAACTTGATCATGCAGATAAAGAGGGGGTAGATTGACAAAATAATAATTTTTAAAACACAGAATCATTTCATTGTAAGAATAGCAAATTGGTCTTCTCAGTTGTATTTTACTTTGGCTGTGTGTTTTAAACTTTACAATGTGGCAAGAAGCAAGTTATATTACATATACCCAGGGGTAAACTTGATTGCTAGAAGTGGCTACAAAGTAAATAAACATGGGGCAAAATGCTGGAAATGCAAATACCGAAAGTAAAAACATGCATTTTCAAACTAAATTCACTATTCACACTTATCTCCTGACACCAAAGGAACTGATACACTTTCTGAGCACTTGCTATGTGCTGGTCACTATTATAGAAATAATAGTCACAACACCTGAACTCTGACAGGTAGGAACTCCTACTCCTGCACAAGGAACGCTGGTGACCTATGCCCAGATATCCAGCTGGTGGCGAGGGCCCTGAGTGTGGCTGGCAGCGGTGACATTGTGTCCCTGTGTAGCAGCGCAACAAGTCACAGAGCTCACTCTACATGGCAAGGCTATGTGCATTCTGCTGCCTAGGAGTTGCAGGCTACTCCAGAGGAGTCCAACTTAAGGATGTTGACTTAATCATATGGCAAAAGTGGCACGCACTCTGTAGGGTCTGTGCTTTGAATTGGGAATTTTGACCTTTTTCTAGTAGTAAGACCCTGAGTCAGGTTGCTGGGCAGGGGTGCAGGCTGAAGCCCCCCCTTAACCACAGCGGGTCCTGTTGCTGAGCTCCAATGTGCAGGGGCTGAAAGTGTTAGCATGCGAAGCGTTCCTTGGACGTGGGTCCAAGCCGGTGCAGGAGCACCTGCGCCTACAACTTCTCCTTGTGTGAAAATACATCGCACCACCCTGCAGCCGAGCCTACCATGGGCGACAGTCAGAGAAGCAGCCGTGTTCAGCAGAACGTAGGCATATAGTGGTCTGTGTTAGGAACAGTCTTTGAATCCAACATCCAGATTATCAGCTTAGCCCACGACCTTCAACCACACACGAACACCTCATCTTACTGCTTAGCTCTGCAAAATGTGATGATGATTAAGGAGGAAAGAAATGAAGGCCTTTGTTGAGGAGCCACTGATTAAATACTTGCTTATATTCAAATAGTCCGTGCAAATGTTCCATGTTATACTTTTATGAATGGATTACAAGGATGGTATAATGCTGATCTTTTAAAAAATGACCAGACTAGTAATTAAATATTGTGAGCATCTCACTTTGCCACTCAAGCAAGCATAACAGTTGGACCTGAGGACATCTCAGTGTTTTGGAGAAGGCTTCAGAAGCCTACAGAGCCCCAGGCAGCGATGTTCTCCTGTGACTCACACGCATGTACCACATTTTTGCGCACAGCAAACACCATTTCCATTTTGTAAGTTGTGTCAACTTTGTGAGGACCGTGCGTTCAGAATGCATGTGTGGATGCAGCAGCTTTGATTACTTGAGGCCCACACTCGCTTGCTCTGGCAGAGACCTGACTTACAATTCTACGGGGAAGTGCCCCGTTCCTTTCCACTCAAAACCCTGGCACTTGGTCGTGCACTGTGGATCTTACTGTGGTTGGCGTTTCTTGTGTGCTTCTCTCTCATGAGCAGTGGGCTACTTCCAGCCATTTGATGAGGGCACATTCGTCACCTGAGGTTTGGAGGCTCATAGGTCTAAAGCTCTTGGGGTTGTTGCCTCGATTTGGAAACTTATGATTCTCTTATAATCTCTTTCCTCCACCTGACCTCAAATATTTAGTGCGTGCACGAGATATGGCTTCATCTTCTCATTCTTAAAATGTATGGAATTACATAAGTCTTTCCTTCTGAAAGTCTGAAGGGGGCATGATTTTCTTTTGCAAATCAAGAAGCCATAATAGCTACCAGATCAAAAGCTCTGCAAAAGTTATTCTGGATCAGACAAACCCCTAAGCCCCAGATAAAGAATCTGC
This sequence comes from Ctenomys sociabilis, assembly GCA_004027165.1. NCBI lineage: Eukaryota > Metazoa > Chordata > Mammalia > Rodentia > Ctenomyidae > Ctenomys > Ctenomys sociabilis. Next base: position 34,799 of record PVKA01002476.1, on the reverse strand, counting down.
CCCATATTCTGGGTGTTTGCAGCCCTGTGCAGGCCTCCTGCCAAACACATCTCATCTTTCTTTCAACTCCATCACTGTCGCTACCAGCCTGGCTTCCCAAACCCTGCTCTGTGTGTGCAAGCTCTGCGGAGCTCCCATGACTGTGTTCTCATCCCAGCAATGAGGAATGCTGGTAATTTTACAGATTACTCCAGCCTGAAATTATCTGTGCAATTAGCCAAATGCTGGAGACGGTGGCTTTTGAAGCTTCTGGGTGATGGGCTGCACTTCCCTCTGCGTGAAGGACCTGCTCTGGGGAGGGCTACTTCTTCCTTACCATGACATCACCCAGATTTCTAAAATATCCTTCTCTGTCAGGACCTCTATTTGCCACTCTGATGAGCATAAAGATGAACACAGTGGAATCCCAGCCCCCAGCCACTAAGACACAACAGAGAGTAAACGCAGGGAGCCGGTGGCCCACACTTGTAATTCCGGCACTTTGGGAGACAAGATCCCAAGTTCTAGGCCAGTGTGGGAAACCGAGGAAGACTAGGTCTCAACACAAAAATGGTAAAATACAAAAGAGCTTACTGCCAAAGCCTTGGGCTCTATCCCACTACACGCCTGTCCCAATGAACGGTAAATATCACAGGAGCAGAAAGAACTAGGATTAAGAGGCATTGGTGAGAGTGCAACAGGAGACAGCACGAGCTTGCAGATGTGGACAGGCAAGCCATGGGCCTCAGACGAAGCTGAAGGAGGTGGGTAGCAGCGGTGTGTGGCTTGCAGCAGGGAGTGAGGCAATCACAGCAGCACCGCAGAGGGTTAAACAGAAGGCATAGGCCAGGGAAGTGAGGACAGAGTGAGTTGGGCTATTAATGAGACCATCCATGAAGAGGTGACAGGGCCCGGGGCAGGAGAGGTGACAATAAGATAGGAAAGAAGTGACCCATAGGCATGGCCACTGCCCTCTCTGCACTGTGTGTCTGTGTTGGGACACCATGAGAAGAAGAAGGTGTGGAAACCAAGCCTAGGTGTGAGGTCTGGGTGAGGCCAGGAGAGGTGGAACAGATAGAGGGGAACTTCATACGGGTGCTGCTTGCGGCTCTGTGAAGAGCTGGGTGCCCCATCCTCTGGGAAACTGGACATGTGGGGTGAGAGTACTGCTGAATGTTGAGGAGTACAGGTCAGGATCTGCACCAGTGGCTGTGTGCCAGGAGCGGCCTTAACCTAAAGACCAGGCCAGGGGCTCTCTGCATGCGCAGCACGGTCTGCAGCCAGCTTCGCCTGTGTCCATAGGACAGATTCTGTCTGTGGTCTTAGAGTGAGCTGGTCCCAGCGGGAGAGGTCAGGTTCTGGTTCTTCTAGTTCTCCCGCCAGCCTAGAAATAGCAGCTCTCCCACTCTTTGCTGCAACTCTGTGCCCAAGCCCTGCCACGCATCCCTCTGCCACCGATGTCTTTTCTCCAGTCCCGGCTCTGTAATGTCTTCTGATGCCCCCATTCCCTTCAGTGCCATCACCCCCGCTTTCAGTCGCTGAGTGACTGGCCCTCTCAGGGGACAGCGTTCTGACCTCGAGTCCCCTTAGCTCCTGAGGTTTCCCTTCTTCCAATGGAATATTTTCCTTTGTGATGGCTTTGGCCCATGAGGCATTGCACAGCCCGGAACAGGTGCAGGCCATCAGTCAGCCAGGTGCTTGACCTAACTCCTTGTAAGGCCAAATCCTCCGCTGCTACTCAGCTAACATTGAAACAAAATGGCCCGTTTCTTTCAGAGGCAGAGAGAGTACGGTGGCCAGCTCTGCCTCTCCTCTGCAGTGTCCTCTGGCTTCCTGGTCAAGCAGCAGTCATTAGCCATTTGTAACCCCCCCTGCAGCAATGCCTTGTGAAGCTGCTGGTCTGGAGCAGCTTGCCAGGGAAGGTCAGACTTTCAAGCATTTATTTATTTACATTTTTCTTTTCAAAGTGGCACAGTAACTGTGCAAACTCATGGAGTTCATTGCGGTATTTCAACCCGCACACAACATGCAGTGGCCAAGTCCAAGTTATGGGTGCATCTCCTGCCTCACACTGCAGTCATTTGAGGAATTAGAAACATTCAAAGTCCTCTCTGTCACCATTTTGAAATATGTTGTAGTGGTCTCCCAGTGCTACACAACACCAGAACTTCATTTTGCACATTTATTGAGTCTTAGGCCAGGAGGTCACGATGGTCCTGTCTCTCTGAGCCTTTGTACACATTTGTTAAGGCCTCTCCATCTTCTCTTCCCTTCTGTCCAGGCCTTGCTGACCATTCTTGGGGTGCACGCAGAGTATACTGGGACTGAACCCAGACCTATGGCACTGGATTCTTCTTTTGTAAAATTTTGAAATAGGATCTTGCCAAGTCAGTAAGTGCCCAGGTTGGTCTCAAACTGGTGATCTTCCTGCCTCGGCTTCCTGGAGTATGCAGCTCCTCTCTTCTCTTATGAAATCAGCACTTTTAGTTCCTACAAATGAGAAGCACGTAGTGCTGGTGGGAACCGTGTCTTCTTTCCAACTGTGTTTTTTGCTATTCGTGGTTACCAGCTCTCGGCTGGCAAGCTCCATTGTACATGTGCTAGGTCGCGCACTTCACTTGTAGGTGTCTCAGATAGCTCTGAAGTCATAAATTAATTCTCACAGAGCAGAAGGTGAAAATTATTATTCTCCTTACAGAAGAGGAAGTTGCTGCCCAGAGTGAAGTGTGACTCACCCACTCCCTGGGCCTTCTTAATGAACCACTCACAGTGAACCTGCCCTCGCCTAAAGTCCACCCAGCAGTGCCCTGTATCTGCTCACTGTCTTTTTCTTTCTTTCTTTCTTTCTTTCTTTCTTTCTTTCTTTCTTTCTTTCTTTCTTTCTTTCTTTCTTTCTCTCTCTCTCTCTCTCTCTCTCTCTCTCTCTCTCTCTCTCTCTCTCTCTCTCTCTCTCTCTTCCTTCCTTCCTTCCTTCCTTTTTCCCCAGACAGAATGTCCTGGGCTGCCTGGATCATGGGGAATGACAAGCAGTTTGGGGTTGTGGGTGGTGCGAAGAAGCTGTGGCTTCAGGGCATGTAGAAAACAGGAAAAGAGGCTGGTGGGGGCAGAAGATACATAGGGGTCCAAGGCTGAGGCTCTGCTTGGCACTGGCACGGCCTGAGGAAGATGGGAGCTGGCACTGGGGAGGCCAAGGAGGCGGCTCACAGGCCTCGCAGGCATCTGTCCCTCTGCCCAGCCCCTGGAGGCCTCCTCCTCCTTGAAGCCAGAGCTGTCCTTTGGGAAGCTGCCTGGCTGCAGGGCTGCAGTGAGAGGACCTGAGCTTTTCATCCATCCATGACATCGCACCTAAACTTCAGTGATTTCTTCTCTGGAGCCCACAAATCAGAAGGTGAGCTTCCCAGGGGCGGAGGCCCTGCAGACTGCCTCTTGTTCTACATGGTCTAAAATGAAGTCAGATACTTCTGACAATAGTGACAGCCCTATTTGTAGAGGCCTTTCTAGAAGGACTTCACCAGCAACTGTGTCATTCCACTATTCTTAAATTTCCTACTGGCTTAAGTGCCTCATTTAACATAATTTCACCAATCACACAGAATTCATATATATATATATATATATATATATATATATATATATATATATATATATATGTGATGCACATTAGCCTGAAAAACAACTGGTATCATTAGATTGATATTCTGATTTTAGTAACCATCAATCCTAGAACTTACTAAATGATTTTTCAGGCCAGTGTTCTGGAAGGCAAGTACCAGCCTGTCAGTGCTGAGACTTACTGTGTGCCAGACCAGGGATGAAAGGGTGAGGGGGACCACCCTGCCCTAGGTATCCTGGCAGGGGTCTGTGGGACCCAGAGGTTGGGACTCAGCCTCAGCACACAGCTCCTTCCGCTTCAGCCTGTGCTAGCAGCCTATTGATCTGTGGAGAATGGTCCCACAGGGAACAAACGCCCAGAAGGCAAGGGCACGAAGGTCAAGACAGTTCAGACCCACCCAGAACTCGAATCTTCCCCTGCTCCACGCTGTGCAGACATGTGCCCCACTCCTACCTCGCCTAGCTGCGTGGGGTCCCCCCCACACGCCCCAGCGGACTCTGCTAGACCAGATGAGAGTCGGATCCTAAGCAAAGGGACTCAGTTACGCCACAATCAGATTTGGGGTTCTAGGTGTTTACACTTCCATTCATCCTGTGGGTTCCAGCATTCTGGTTTCTTGGCCGACCGAGTTAGTAATATGCACTTCCCAGGGAATTAGGAGCCTCTTGGGCTGCCCAGGGAGGACCCGGATCATTGCGCTTTCAGATCTTGGTGGGAAGGCCAGCAGCTGGCCAGGTGCAGCCCTGCAGAACAGGTCGGGTGTGGTGTCGCTTGGCCGCGATCAGATCCTGGCGCTTTCTTCCTCTGGAAGCAGCCTCGCACCCCAAGGAATTTGGCCTCCTGCTACCTGCTTTCCCTAAGGCTCCTCTTTGCAGAAAGAAAGCGAAACTTGGGCGGCGGCTGAACGCGTTTGACCGCGCAGCAGGGCTCCACTTCCAAGCCACAGCTGGGCGCTAGGTCCCAACTTACAGCGCAACTCTGGGGTCCCTGGCTACCGCAGCCCGCGGAGCCCGGCACCCACCGCCGCCCTGCACGTCCCTGACACCTGCTCTCCGAGCAAGGTGGGCCAAGGAGTCTGGGGGCCTCCAGTTGGTCCCTGTCCTTGCCAACCTCCAGCAGAAGTCCTGACAGCCCAGCGTGGGGAGCTGCAAGCCCGGAGGACAACCCTTCCAGGGGTTCTGAGCCTCAGCCTCGCTTGTCCGTGCAGTCTGCAGCCCGCCGCCCCCGAGACCCCGGACAAGCCAGGCTGGCGGGGGGACACTGGATGGGAAGCGGAGAGGCGTTGCAGGAGCGGCGGCGAGCCGGGGGCCATGGGGGCGCGGTCCTGAGGCCCGGCGCGGCAGGAGAAACGGGCCGCTCCCACGCCAAGCCGGAGCCCCAAGGTTCGGGCCACGAAGTACCGGAAGGCAGGGACCCACATACTGAGATGCAGGCGGAGGGCCTGCCCATCTCCGCTGCTCGGGCTTGCCAGGACCCCCACCCCACCCCAGCCGGCCCCCCGAAGGCGAGCAGATCTGGCTTCCAAGATTCTCCTCAGTCAGCCTCCGAGGGGAGGATGGAACCGAGCGAGCCCTGAAGAGCGAGTCCGCGCTCGGCCCGACCTTGGGCGCGGAGGACTGAAGACCCGACTCGCCTCCGGGGCACAACTCAGCTCCTGGGGGGCCAGGAACGGACACTAGGGCGCCCCAACTCGGCGAAGGCGGAGACGGCAGTGACAGCAGCCTCCACTGCGCGCGTTGGCCGGGGCACGGAGTCTGCGAATAGGCTGAGCGGTGGGCGCGCGGGGTGGAGGCGAGGGGCGGAGGAGGAGTTGCCGAAGCAGAGCGAGATGACGTCCTCCAGGGCCCCCGGCTGCGAGGGACCCGAGATCCGTGCGCTCGCCCGGCCCAGCGCGCCGCTCAAGGATCTCGGCGCGCCGTGCCCGGGTCCCACCGCGACCGCAGCCCGCGGCTCGGGGGTGATTGGGCCGGTTCAGCCAGGCGCCAGCTCTCGGCCGCCTCAAGCCACCTCTCTGCCAGCCCCTCGCCTCGGGGCGCGCGCCCGGGAGACCTCACGGATATCAGCCGGCCAGCCTCGCCCCTTCCTCTCTCGACCTCGAGCCAAGGACAGGCGCCCGCGCCCGCGCCCGCGGAGGATGCGCACCGGGAAGGAAAGGCGCTCACCTGGGTCTTAGGAGCCTCCCTTGCCCGCGTCTCTCGGTTCAACCTTCCTCGGAGAAAAATAAAATAAAAGTAGCGCAAGGGCAGCCAGGCAGCACCGCTCCGAAGTCCCCGCGCGCCGGCTCGTTCCGCCGGACTCTCCCGAGCCCAGGCGCGCGGTCGGCGGCAGGAAAGGGCTCCCGGAGGAGGCGAGGGGCCGCCAGACCCGGGCTCCTCCAGCAGCGGTGTCTCCAAGTTGCCACCTGCAGCGCGCGTCGGGCGCCTGTGACAGCCCGCGCCTCTCAGCCAGCGCCGACCCGCCCTCCGGTGAGCTCGTTGGCTGCGCTCGGAGCCCGGGCGGTCCCTGCGCTCGACCCCGCCCCGACCCCGCCTTCACGGCGCTGGTGAGAGTGTGTGAACCAGCTTCCTGGTGGTGCCAGTAGACTGTGCCTGCCTGAGAGAATGGGGCGCGCGCGCGCACACACACACACACACACACACACAGACACACACACACACCCCTCTGTCTGTGTCTCTGACTTAGTCTCTTATAGACAGGAGGTGGACCTTCGCCGAGGTGGGCTGTGTGAAACTGCTCTTTCCGCTTCTAAAGGGACTCTCTGTCTCCTTTGGCTTCCTCCACAGCGTTGCATCCCCTGGAAAGAGTTCACGCAATGTCTCAACCGTTCCTGCAGAGCAAGCAGTTGGCTTGGAAGCCGCATTTGGGTGGCTCCTGTACCTTTCACCCAGCTTCCCAAGAAGCTTAGAAGACCAAGCGCGGCCCTGTGTGTCCTGTCCCCTCTGCTCCAACACTCAGGGCCTCAGCCAGGAATCCACTTGCTGCATTCGGAGTTTCCAGCCTTAGGGTCCAGTGTCAGCCACTGGCTGCCGGGTTGCTGGGGCTTCCTGGGGAAAGGAGGGAAACTCATCTCTCCCGCCAAGACCTGTGCAACCTCCAGGGTCACCCAGGGCCGTGCTTCAGGTACTTTGCCTATTGATAGCTCCTGAAGTCAGGGATTTCAGGAAAAACTGATTTGGCAAAACCTTAGGAGACAAGCTATGAAAATGTCACAGCCATAGTCTGGAGAGCCGCCCCATCAACCAGCCCTGCCGGCTCGTAGGCACAGCGATGTGAAGGCGGAACCTTGCCAAGAGCCTATTAGTTCAGTAATGTTTCAGAATTAACTGCCCAAATAGCACATTTTATAGCCCATTAGAGAAGTGTCTGTTTTAAGAGCGCTGGTGTAGTTCTGTTCTGCGTGACTGGAGCATGTGGGATCCTGCTGGCTGTGCTCCATCAGGAGGAGGAGGTTAGGGGCAGTACCCTAGTGCAGCAGCTCCAAGGTGCTCCTCCTAAGGGCATTGTAAGGACCGGCAGCCACTTCCTGTGGACACTGCTAAGTCACTTGGAGAACCGCTTTCCAGCACCAGTTTGACTCCCTCCCCCATTTTCAGGCAAGGACTGATGCATGACAACCGTGGGTCTGCTTTTGAGGCATGCTGTGGCCTCTCTCAAAAGTCATAGTTCCGTCTTTGAGCTCCAGATGGTGTGGGCAGTGAAGCGGTCACCCGGAGTGGAGTGTTTCTGGCCTCTGGGTCCAGTGCTCGCTGAGTGGATCACACTTTGACCTGAATTGGTGGAAACATGAGTAGCATGCAAGCGTGGCTTGCTCCAGTTGGAGTTCAGGTTGACTTCAAGAATACCTAGTAAATACCTGGTAAAACACAGGGAGGGGCAGGGAGCTCACACAGCATGACCCTTGAAGCAGATATGTCCCAGGTGTTGGCAGCCAGGTGGGACATGCATTGATAAGACACACTTTCTTTCTGGAATACTGACCTGAGTGGAGAAGTGTTTCCATCAGGAGACACCGTCCCTCCTATCAGAGAAGGACCTCAAGACTGATGTAAAGGAGAAGCGTGCTGCAGGGAAGAGAAGAAGACTGAGCAGAGAGCAGAGCATCTGATGGTAGTGGGAAGGTTAGGATGCTGAAGCCTTGTGTGATTCCAGATGTGGAGGAGGAGGAAGAGGAGGAGGAAGAGGAAGAGGAGGAGGAGCAGACAAAGGGAATTCTTGGAACCAGAGGTGGAAGGTGCAGAATCAGGGGCTGGAGTGGCTTGTGGACCCCAGATAAAGCTCCCACACCTTTCTGTGTGACCTGTTAGTGGTGCACTGAGGACATACCACTAAGTTTTTGTGAAAAGGGGTTGAAGGTGTGCGTAGGACAGAGTGTTGGTGAGGATTAACACTGAAAATACCCTTGCAATGTGCTGCAAACAGGTTTCAAGAAATGATAGACATATGAACCAAGGCACCCATAACCTCTGCTAGGTGTCACCTGTGGACTCTGTCCAGCACCCTCCCTGCTAGTTCAGTCCTGCAGTGAGGCAGTGAGGACCTCATGATCCTGAGGACTACAATCTGCAGTTTCCAGTTGAAGGGGAACATTGTGTCAGGCACATTCTGACCACTCTGTGCTTGGTGGTCACCCAGACCTGTGAAGGTCACTTCTTAGAAAAGAAGCCCTTGCAAACTGTGAAAAACAACAGGCAGCCCAGGGTTGGGGTGGACTCTTTTGCTGAGGCTGAATGTGCAGTATCTTGTCCTCAGGGTCTTTCCTCCTGTGACAGGCTTGCACAATCGGTGGCCTCCTGTCCACTGTCACCTTTGACCTACTTAGAATCTGCAGGTGGAGCTCTGCCTTCAGCTGCTCAGGGCACCTGCGTGCTGCATGCTGCTGTGCGCCCAGCCTGCACCTCCACACCCTACCTGAGCAGCGGGGTACCGCTGGGGTGTTCTCTGCCTGCTCTGCGAGGCCTGCTCTGCACTCCTGACAGCGCCGTCTGTGTGGTCCTCTTCTGTCCTTCAGCATTTCCTATGAGGGAAACAGAGTAGACAAAAATGTCTAATGAAACCTTTTTTTAACAATGGACTTTGAGGTAATTTCAAACTTACAAAAATGGGGGGTATGACATAGCAAAATTGTGTCTATTCTAGTTTAATCAAGTATTTTACATCTGATGTCTCCATAGATAGAGCTGGAGATAAATAGATCTTTGGAGGAATATTCATGATGCACAGCTCTTTCTGGGCCATTTAAGAACAAATGCAAACATCACCTGTATGGGTGCCAGAGTACACATTTACCCCAGTTAGACTCCTGACAAGTACAGTGTAACACTGGGATAACACCAGTAACCAGTTGGCAGAACTGATTCAAATTTCACTGAGTTTGTCCAGATTGTCTTTACTTCCTTTCTGATCCAGCATCTCTTATAAATCAAACATGGAGTTTAGTTGACATGCCTCTCTACCTTCTTGCAATCTGTCCTACTGCTCAGTCTCTCCTCATCTTTGTGGCCTTGACGACGAGAGGCTGGCCTCCAGTTTAAGTTCATCTGATGTTTCTTGATGGTCGACCCAGGTCAACATCACTGTCAGGAATGTCAAGAAAACTGCCCCATGCTCATGACAGTGCGTGGCATTCAGAGGCCTCAGATGTTTATCCATCCCATCACTGTGACCTTAATCTTGACCATCTCTGAGGTGGGAATGGGATTCTCCATTGTGTGAGTAAAGGAACCATGTTCTCCCCAGGTGTCACTAAGAATTTGGTAGAACACAGTGAGAGGTCACCAAGAGCATATCCCTCTTTGTTCTTCACTCCATAACTGCCTGAACCAGCACCATCATTATGGTGCCAAACGGCACCTGGCCACTTGCCTCTCTCACACGTCTGTTAGCTGTCAGTGTTCTGTAAAGAGCTCCCCTCCCTGCATTATTTACTTGCCCCATTATAAACTCCCACTCCAAATGATGGCTTGCACTGCATTGCTTTCATTATCTATTTGATGTCCACACCACTCCAGATGTTGCCAGAGGACGTCCCTTGAGTGGGCTCCTGGGTTGCTCTGAAGCCTGCTATGTTCTCTGGGCACCCCTTATGTTCTGGCACCTCAAGGTGTTCTAGGTGCCCTGTGCGTTTTCCTCACCCAGTCTTGGACGAGCCCTCTCTCTGAGGAGCCACAGCTCCTTTTGGTGAGGTTGGGATTGCTGAAGAGGCCTGGCGTGCAGTGTGGTCCCTGCTACTGCACCACCATTGCTTGGGGATCACAGTGCACATTCGCATAGCTGCAGGAACGCACTCCCTCTCATTGCTCTATGTGTGTTCATCGCTATCTACTTGTGAATGTGTACCTATCACTACACCCTGAGCTCACACAGGTTTCTCCAATTCTAACCCAATAATCAGAGTTCTCTCTAACTGCCCTCTTTTCTTTACAGAGCAGAAGACTCCTGTGGCCCTCAGCGTGCTGACTCCTGGGGTCTGTTGGGCTGTGACACAGTCCTCCCACAGGCCAGCCACATCCTTTCTCTAGCACAGGCTGCTGCCTGTGTGACCCTCTGGTCCCCATCCTTGATCAGACCCCACACTCGATCTGCAGCCAGTTCTGTGTGCTGTGCTGTCACAGGGCCCCAAGCTCAGTTCCTTCCCACCACCTCCACCTGTCTGGTTCAGGAAAATGTGGCTTTCCATCCAAGCTATGCAGTCACCTCTCCAAGAAAGCCCAGAGCCCCCACTTCCTTCTTGCTGTCCTGTACCTGCTTGGCAGCTCAGCACACTAAATGAGACAAGTACAATGTAACCTGCTACTCCATTCCCCTGCCCTGTGGCTTCCACCTCCTTCAGACAAAAGCCCAGCCTTAGCAGGCCCGCCCCTTGTGCCCAGCATCTCCTTGACCTTGCGTCCTGCAGCTTTCTGCTTTGGGCCCTGCAGGTGCCCTGGCTCTCATGCCCTGTCCTCTGCCAGGGACCCTGTTCCGGCATCATGACCTCCAGGTCTGCTGAGTACCTTCCTCAGAGCTTCTGTGGACACCTCACTAAACTGTTCCTCCCCCTTGCATTCGGCCTTCTCCTTTCCCTCCGGTCCCTTCTGAAGGCACACGTTACAATGCAGCGCTCAGTCTGCTGTTTTTATCCACCTAAACTTACAGCCTTCCTTCCCCTCCTGTTTATATTTAAACTCACGGGAGGGAGCTCTTAGGCTGCATTACTGATTGGTAAATCTCAAGTGTCTGAAGCAGAGCTCAGGAGACAACAGACTCTTGATACATATTGTTCATGTGAATGGCTGGAATGGCAGAAGCACGCTAATGCGCTTATGTGCGTACAGGTCCACTCACATGCTGAAACGCCGCTGGTGCAGTTGGAGGGCTTGAAACCAAATGATAGGAACCCAAAAGATTTCACAGAGAGGAATCGCAGGCACATTCAAGGCACAGCATAGTAGGAGGCTACTGGAAATGAGAGGATAAAGAAAGGAGGCTGTGCTTGTGAGCATGAACCTAAGGAAACAACCCAGCGACAGGGAACTTTTCCCCATTACCTGGGCAATTATCAGATCAAAAGATGAATTGGTGTACTGCCAGGCAGTAAAGTGAAGTATTCAACACGTGCTTAGTTTCTACTAGCAGGCGTTCTACTGAGAGGTTTTAGATGTATTTTCCTTGTGTGAAAACAGAACTCTCTTGGAGTAAAGAAAACTCATTACTGTAGCTTGGGCTATTTCAAATCTTGTACCTCCTTTTGCTTTTTTAAGGGGGCCATTTAGCCCACAAGGGGAATAAAACTCCTTTTTTGTATTATTGAAATCCTGTGTACGGGGCTGGCCAAGTAGCTCAGTGGATTGAACTGCCTGCAAGCAGGTGCAGGGGCCGGGAGTTTGATTCCCAGGTCTGCCGTGCCAGCCCCACCCCCAGGGCATCCTGAGATGGTAGTTGAGACTGGTATGGCGCCTGTAATCCCAGCTTTTGGGAGGCTGTAAACAGGTGATCACTGAGAGTCCGATCTAGTAGTGAGACTCTGAACACCCTCTAGACCCTACCTTAAAATACAAAAATAAATAAATAAACAAACAAATAAATACAATCTGATCCCTTAGCAGCCAAAACCTCTTAGAGAACATTTGCTAAAATGAAATAGAAACTCTTCTACACTGGGCAAATTTTCAGCACAGATTAGTCATCAGATTTTAATGTACCTTATTCTGCATACTTTGGAGAGCTTCAGACACACACTGGAGAACTGTTTAGGAAGAGGGTTTCACTGAGGCCAGCCCAACTGTTATTTAATGACTGACCTCAGTGACAGCTCAAAGACAGCAATTTGCATTTAAAATTGGAAAAATTCACTACTTTTATTCTTTATATAGCCCATACAAAGCATGGTGATCCAAATGAAAGAATATTCGATAAACATTTCAGTTTTTCTGACTTTTAAAAGGTTCTTAGCACATCCTTAACGGGAGCACAAGATGGCTGGGAAGCAGATTATTTCCCTTAAATTAGCATGCAGCCTCCAAAGATGAATTTTGGATTCTGCAAAAATAGCTGTGAGGTTTATGCATTAAGCATCTTTTGAAAGGAAGACCTTTCCAGGCATTCTCAAAGGAGCCATCGGGGCTAACCCAATGGCCAGCAGAACTTGTCTCCAGCTCCCCGTGCCCACCCCTGCAAAATCAGAGACCTGTCTTTGTGGTATAAATCTTTGCCCCAGATGCTGGTGCTCTGCAGCTGAGAACATCTAGATGCTCAGCCCAAAGGCACAGCTATGATTTACACAACACCTTGCAGGCTCTTCTCAGGGCTGCTCCTCTGCTCGCGGTGTGTTCTCAGCTCAACTTCTCTGAATCTTTTTTAATTAATTAATTAAATTTTAGGGAAGGGTCTAAGGGGTGTTCAGGGTCTCACTACTAGATCGGAGGTGTAATGATCCGCCTGTTTACAGCTTCCTAAGAGCTGGGATTACAGGTGTGTGCCACCATGCCCAGTCTCAATTGTGTTCTCGGTGTGCCCCGGGGTGGGGCCAGCATGGCAGGCCTCGGGATCGAACTCCCAGGCCCTGTGGCTGCTTGCAATCCTCTCTGAATCTTGATTCCCTTATCAAACTGTGAGTACACTGTGTACCTCGCAGCACAGTCAAATGTGAAGGAAAGAGTCGGTGAAGGGTTCTTGAAGACTGAGCACTTTACTGTCCTCCTCCCCTCCCCTCCCAACCCCTTCTCCTGCGTTTATCCCCTCCCTATCCTCCCTTCCCATTTACCCTTCTCCTCTTCTCAAGCTACCTATGCTGTGTAACAGCAGAATTTTTGAAATGCTGCTGGTAGAAAACCTGTCTCTTTCACCCTGCTTCCCTCTTCTCTTCCTCCTCCTTTCTTCTTACAGAGGAAGGATCCCATGCTGCTTCCCCCCCAAGTGAAGTCTCACTTCCTCAGTGAAGTCTTTCTTTCACACTCAAAACTACTGAATCCTCAGTGATTCTTTTTGCCTGTAGAGTGTAGGGTTTGGCATGGCCTGAACTAGCCCTAGAAATTCTTTTGATCAACTGTTTTTTAGGGTGAGTAGTGTGAATTGAACTCATGAGCTCACACTGGCCAGGCAGGTGTTGCCACTGGTCCATACCCTCAGCCCTAGGATTCTTATTTTATGTCTCTAAATTTTAATATAAAAAGTTTTACCAAGTTGCTGATGGCAGAAAATTCTGAAGTAAGCCATACCCTTTGTGGCGGAATCTTCAACAGCGGTGACTGATCAATAAATCTTGCAGGGAGCTGCAGGTCATTGAGTCAGTGGGAAGAGCAAGCGCTCCAGGCCTCCTTGTGCTTGCGGTATGCCCCCACCCTGTGAGAGGAGGGCCCAGGAGAAAGGGCAGGGGGGCTTTCTCGTCTGCAGCCACAAATGCAGATGCAGCAGTGAGGTGCAGTCAGTTACCCAAGAAGAAAATTCTGTGCCAAATTCCATAAAATTGGTTTTCCAGACATAGGATAGGGCATGTGCAACTCTGGCAGTGTTGACATCTGAACCACTTGATCCAGGGCTGGCCTCTAGTTTTGAGCTCTATTAATCTGAACTTTACTTTCTTTTCTTAAAAAAAAAAAAAAAAAAAGAAAAACCTATTATTTATTTATTTGGTTGAGAGTCTTGCTACCCAGTTTGAACTTCTAGTGACCCTCCTGTCTCAGCCTCTCCAGAGCTAGGGTTACAGGGATGTGCCACTATTCCTGGTTTTGGTGGCCAACACTGGGTATGCGAAGCAGGTGCTTAGACTGCCAAGCTGTCTCTCCAGCCATGAACTTCACTTTCTTTTAAAACTGCAGTCACACCGATAAAATGGAATGAATTTATTCAAAAGGAGTTACTGAGTTGAGGAGAAGCACAGCAGAGGGAGTGGGGGAAAGAGATTTATTCATGTATGTAAGTAGGGTGGTTTGGACAACTGTACTGTGCATTTCTGCTGGTCTCTGCAAAGGAGCAGTTAATGCTTTAATTTGTTTCATCTCCTCTTTTCAATTGTTTGTACTTTTCTTAATTTCTTACACATTTCTTTCATTTCTTTTCTTCTCCCTGTTTTGCTTGCATATATCTGGCGATATGAGTAACGGGTTGGAAGACTACACTATGTATTACAACAAATACTGTGATATTTATATTACATGGTTAAGTGAAAATCTGTATCACTTGTAACTTTTTCTGTTTTAATTCTAATTGGTACTCTCTTTAAAAAAAATAAAACTGCAGTCACACCCAGAGATCAGAGAGATCACCAGTTCTCCTTCTCTTGACTGAAAACTGAAAATGAAATCCCAATTTCTAAAAAAAAAAAAGGAAATACTGTTTTCAATTAATTTGGACCCTTTTTACATAAACTTCTTCTCTTTCTGGTAAAGCAATGGGTGACCACCACAGGCCTTCTTGTCCTCAGGGCTGAAGGACTGTCTCTGCTGGAAACAAGGACGAGGTGTCTCTTCCAGGAGATAGATGTTCCTGCAGGCTGACAACCGAGGTGTGGGGCCCAGCACATTCAGGGGCCATAGGACCCTGGAGCTATTCCTCAGGCCCCACCTCATGTAACGGCAGCTGAGGATGCGAGGACAGGGCTCAGCTCCGGCTGTTGTCAGGAATGCTTCCTGGCCAGTGGCTTACGCAAGTATTTATAGCAGCAAAGGCTTGGGCTATAACTGGTGTTGTGTTTCAGGAAGAACAGAAAGGAAAAGTTACTCAAAAAAGACAGAGCCCCCCGAAAAGGCTTTTGGGTTGGACTGATACTGTGTAGATCTGAGGTGGACACCGCCACACATGGGCAGCTATCTGTCTGTGTGTCCTCATGATGCCCCCATGAAGCCTGTTGGGTGGCTCAGGTCAGCCCGGGTGAATGAATGGGCAGCATTAAGGGTGCAGAATCTCTGATGTCACTCTGTGGCTCTGACACCATGTGTGTTGCTAACCCTCCCTTAGGATCACATCTTACTGAGGGATGCACTGTAGATGGTGGGCCTGCCCTTGGGATCAGGGCTGGTGTACCTCCTGGCAACCCAGGGTATGACAAAGATTGTAACAAGGCCACACTGTGGCCCTGGACTACAAATGTCCTGGAAACATGAAGGGCCTCTCCAGTGGTGAAAACTAGGTCCGAGCTGCTTCAAAGCCCACGAACACAGCTGGACATGGTGGCACATGCCTGTAGTCCTAGTGCTCAGGAGGCTGAAACAGGAAGATCACTGTGAGTTTGAGGCCAGCCTGGGCTACAAAGTGAGCTCAAGGCCAGCCTGAACTGCTTAGAGACCCTGTCTCAAAAAGGGCAAAAAACAAAACAAAAAAAAACCCATATACCAGGTCAATT
This sequence comes from Ctenomys sociabilis, assembly GCA_004027165.1. Taxonomy (NCBI): domain Eukaryota; kingdom Metazoa; phylum Chordata; class Mammalia; order Rodentia; family Ctenomyidae; genus Ctenomys; species Ctenomys sociabilis. The sequence goes on along the minus strand of PVKA01002476.1, from coordinate 19,389 downwards.
CATTGTAGGTATGCCCCAGGAGCTGCCTAGATATGTCCGTCAATGGATGAAGAATGAAAGTATGGCACTCATACACAATGGACTACAGCTCTGCTGTCGAGGCAGGTGGATTTGAGTCATTTGTGGGATGATGGCTACAGCCTGAATTCACAACGTTAAGGGAGATAAATCAGATGCAAGTTTAAGTATTGCTTGCCTTTTCTTATATGAGAAACCCAAAATATAAATAAAAAGCAAATTAAAGGCAGAAAATTTCAAGGCCAGCCTGCCTTACATGGTCAGATACTGCCACTAAGAAACAGTAGGAAGTAGGGAAAGAAATCTTTTGCAGGAGGAAAGGAGATTGAGAGATGGAGGGAGGAGAGGGGACATAATGAAGGTGTGTCATGTATGGACAAACTCCCGCGATGTCCATCGTGCACCTCAAACGTGCACTCATGAAATATCAAAGGGAAGGATTTGCACGGTTACTAGATTTCGACGTGAACTTGCCAGCCCTCGCCCGTCTCCCCTTCTCGGATCGGCAAGGACAGCCCTTATGTTGCAAAGGCGCTCCACGCTTCAAAATCTCTAAGGCAAAAGAATTTCTATCCAGGTCTTGGCTTTTACAGGCTCATGGTTTAAAGCAGGGACCATGCTCGTAAGTGAAACAAATCAGAGCCGCATGCATAAATATCGTATCATCTCACCAGTGTAAACCCGAGCGAGTGCGAGTGCATAAAATCTGAAAGGTACGATTAAAAAAAAATCTGGGATTGAGCACATAGATTCCTCCGGAGTCAAGCTTCCCTGGAGACTAATGAGCTTCGGTGGGGTCGCGCCCTGATTTCACCCGGAGAGGCCCGCCTCTTGTTGCGGTACCCGGATGTCTGTCCCCTCTGGCCGGAGCTGATCTTACCCTCTTAATTACTCTCCCATCTCGCTGCCCCCTGGCTCATGCTCTACCTGCCAATTAGAGAGCTCCTTCTTTTGCTTAATACCTTGGTATTAATACTAACACTTTTGATATTAATACTTTTGCTTAATATTTTAAAGTGCCGGATGTAGCCCCTGCCTAGCCAGCAGCTCGGTCTTCTCTCGCTTTTCAGCATCCCATGAATCCTTTTTTTGAACTCTGGGTTGCAAAGAGGTCTTTTCTATTCCGTGGGCTTCTCTGCGCTCTTTTGCTTACCTGGGTCTTTCTTTGCCATCTCTTCGCTTTCCTGGGGTCACCCATCACTCAAGGCCCAGCAGAAGACTGGCTTTGTCAGGGAAGACCTGTGAACTCTTTCAGGCACTTTACAATTTAAATGCGATCCCGCAGTGCCTGTGTGCATGCCTTCTCTCAGCCCAGCATGGATCTGCGTATTCCTTGATTCACAGAATCTCCTGACAAGTCTGAAATCCCTTGAACACGGGACCTACGAGCATTTGTCCTCTCCGTCTGTAACGCACAAGGGACGCAGCACCTACACAGTCGTTGGGTCACGGTTTACGGCACCAGCGCTGAGGCCCGCTGCCCTGGTGAAATTCAACCTTTGTCCTTCTGATCCAGGGTAAGACACTTAACATTGGTACGGGCCGACTTCCTTGTCGGCAAATCGGGGTCATAGAGGGGTTTCCTCTGCTACCAGGCGGGGGGAAGTCTCTCTTCTTCGACGTGGGGAATCACAAGGCTTCACTGAGCTAATACGCCCAGGACTCGGAAGAGCTGGATGTGCAGCAAGTGATGCTGTCGCTTACTGTAGCGGATGTTCTCACAATCAAAGGACATTTCTGATTGAAACAACGAATCCACGTTGCTCTGTTCACCGAGTCCCTCCTCATTTTGGACAGGCTGATTCTTCCTTGGCTTAAACTATACAGTGTGATACAGGGAAAGCGCTTCCAGATGGCCAAATTAATAAGGAATTAAAACTTTCCCTTCCTGAGGAAAGACGTGATGAACGACATTAAAAGTTGCAAAATCTACAATGACATCAGCTCAGCGTTGCAGTGGATTATCTGATACTTTTTGGTGCTTTTTCTGCTTTTTGGTCATAATCCCAGATCAATCCCATTCCAAATTTTTTTTATGGAATGAAAAATGGGATTAAGGTGGAAAAAAATCCCCTTTGATAGAGAAACAAATTTTCTTTTTTAGATCATTTTTTCTATCATCAAAATGTATTTATTAAGATTGTTGTCATAGGGAAAACCAGTGAAAGAGTTGTCAGTTTGTTTTAATGGAGTCAGGAAAAATTGACTAAAGCAATATTAGAAATCTATATTTTTGGGTCTTTTCTTTAGGTGAACTACTTCACTGCATGAGCAGAGGGAACAGTGACACCAACTGTGCTTTCTTCTCAGGCTTTCTCTCCCGTGGTTACAACTGTACCTCTCTGTGGTTATTTTATCTACCTAACTCATGGTCCATCATAGCACATTTATCACTATATAGTTCACAAGCTTTGGAAAGACCACTGCAACCCTTCCGGCGAGGCAGCCAGTCCTGCTGGGTGGCCTCGCTAATACCCTCTGAAGGCTGTTTTGGTTGGAGAATGGAGCGCAAAATTGGGAAGATCTGCATTATTCCATACCCTGGACAGCTCTGAGCTCTTAATTGTTTGCTAGCCTATAAATTGTGTGCATCCATATACTCAGGGTTCACTACGAGCATTCAAGAAAAATAATCTATTCTTTGCCACACTAAGTTTCCAATTTTTCCTAGGGCAGAGTGTAGTGGCCTGCTTTCCTGGGTTTTGAAAAAGCTTTTGTACATAAAATTACACCTTAATTTAGTGAATCAAACCTACAACTATTTTAGTAAGAAGACAGGATCATAATGTCCTAAGTTGTTGGCTGATTTATCCTTGGCAGACTAAATTTGGGTGCACAGGAGCATTTTTGTATCAAAGGCTATTTTATTCACCAAGTTCCATTTTTTAATTTAAAATAAGGCCCTATATCTTTCCATGTCTTCCCAATCTCATATTCAGCTTATCACACTATTAAATTTGCTCCTTTTTAACTTTTAACATTCACATATGTGTATATATAAAAGTGTAAAAATCAACTCTTATTGGGTAATCTGATACACTTCACATGCTAAGTATTGTGCAAACCTTAGTATTCTAAACATATGAGTTTTACCTAAAAATACCCAGTCCTAATTCTTAGACCATATTTTTCCAGCTCAAGTGCTACAATACTGCGCCTGCAAGCTAATGTTCAGATAGAAACCCAGGCAGCCACAGTGATTTTGCTATTAAATATGGGAGATGGGTAACAGCCCTATAAGATTTTAGGTTCTAAGTTGCTCCCCAGTAGAAGAAGGGCACCCTGGGGAAGGAAAGCCTGCTGTTCATCATTTGCTCATCTTTGAAACAACTACAGGTGCAGTGAAGAAAATGTCTTTGCATGTGAAACGCAGGCCCAAGTACACCTCACACCCAAGTGTGTCTCGCTGCTAGCTGGGCTGAGATCCCAGCAAGCATACTGGGCACATACTGCCTCCTTGGCTCTGGGCATTGCCTTGACTCTGGCAGCTCAGAGCAGGCTTGCTGTGCTATTTCTCTGCAGCTTGCATTTTTAAATTGTGGCACCATATACATTTCTGTCTGTTGTAAAATAGATTTGTGATGTGGCCTAATGCAAATAACATCAAATTTACCTTCTTATCCTCTGGAGATGTTGAGGGAATCCATGGTGCTGTGCTTGGGGCTTTCTGCACGGTCAGCAAGGTGAGAGCTTCCTTGGGGGGTGAACACCTTCCCTTTCTACCAGAGATGGAGAACACAAAGTGAGACAGACTAGTCGGAAAGTTTGGACCCTTGAAATTTCATTCCACACAAGCCGCATTCTGCTAATGTTTGGAGTTGCCATGTAGAACAGTTCTGACATTTTCAGCTGTTGTTGAGAATTGCAGAGCTGTGTGGTGAGCTGCTAGTATTAAGAACACTGATAGAGACCAGGTTGAGTCACCACAGAACTTCACTGATCTTTCTAAGTGGACAGCTCATTTCTCTCTTAAAGTCCTCTGCTTCTTACTGTGTCAGATAATTGCCACTCTTGGTGCAAATGTAGCCACTAGGCAAAGCACTGTCCTGTCTGTACCCAGAACAACCATCAGGTGGGGGCTTTGCGAGACATTCAGTGAGGCAGAGGTGAAGCTCCATACCTATGCCAGGTGCATCCTGGGCACTAGGGAGCAGTGGGGCCTCACAGCTGTCACTGGGTGCAAAGAGGACCAGGGAGTCTCCTTGCCTATTTGTGGCTAAAGGGAGCAGCTGGGACACCCAGCATCCAAATTTCACTTGGGTTCCTCATCTCAGTGCTTCGCTCTACAGAGTGTCAGCTCTCAATGAGTGTTCAAGTCACAAATGGACCTTGCTCTCTGCCTCCTACTCTTTCTTATCTATGTGAGCAGAGAACCTGCTGGATATGCATCCCAGCCTGATATGCTCAGAGCTGCCTCAGAAAACACCAGCTCTCCCACACACTCGGCACTGCACCTGTGGTGCCAGACTGTCTCCTTCATGGATAGTTCATGAGGTGTTAATTCCAAATGAGGGAGTAGGGCTTGCACTATGATCCCAGAGAGGACCTGTTTCCTTGATCTTTGAACACTCTGCTGCTATCCAAATGCTTCCCCTTCTGTCCTCTCCTAGGCTGGAACCAGGTGTTGACATGAGGGTGGCATTCGGGTGGCCAGTAGCCACGGGGAGCAGAGCCCTCCTGAATGCGATTAGCGCCCTTCTAAGGTAGCCTGGAGGGGGCTTGTCTGTGCTATTTGCCATGTTGGTGACATAGACAAGGTGCTATCTATGGAAACTGGTCCTCATCAGACACCGAATCTGCCAGCATGTGGATCTTGTACTTCAAGCCTTCAGAACTACAGGAAGCAAGTACTTGTTTAGAACCCTCTCAGTGTGTGTGTTATATTGTCATGAAGACACACTCCTAAAAATGTAAGGGGAGGCAGAGAGCCCCTGCATGTGTTGTTATATTAATCCTTATCATATTAGGGAATATAAGTTAAAGAAAAGAAAAATAAGGATGCACAAGCTGTTCAATCAAGGCAGCCTTATGTGTGCTGTGGCCTTGGTGAATGTCATGAACTCACAAGAAAACAAGAGAGGAAGAGTCAACCTGCTTCAGTGGAATGATGGGAAATAGTTTCACCTTAGAGACCTTCAGAAAGGCTCTCAGCTACTGTTCCAAGGTCCCAGTTCCACACTTCAGGAAGCCCTCACTCATACCCTTCCTGTGCTTGGAAATTTTATTTGTTTATCTGTTGATGGGCAGATGGGCCACTTCCAAGATATGCCCTTTGTGAGTTGTGCCCCTGTGAGGATGGGTGTGCATGAGTCACTGTAGCATGATGGCTCTCACTCTTTCTAGGACACGCCTAGAAGCAGAAGAGCTCTGCCAAATGGATTCCTCTTTTGTGGGTGTTGTTCTTTGAGAAATCGCTGAAGAGATTTCCATAGTAGCTGAACTAGTTTACCTTCCCACCAATAGTGTAGAAGTGTTCCTTTTTCCCTAAAGTCTCACCGGCATTTATTGTTATTTGATTTTTACACAGAGTAGAGTACTACTCTGTCATAAAGGGTGATGAATTTGAGACATTCATAGGTAAATCAACACACTTTGAGACCACAGTACCAAGTATATGAAGTGAAATATCTCAGGCATCCAAGCTAAGTAGCACACAGCTTCTCTTATTTAAGAAGTACAATATGAATAAAGAGCAAAATAGAACATGGATAAGAGGAAGTAGGGAGAACTTTTGCAAATGGGAAAGGGAAAAAGACATAAAGAGAGGGAAGAGAGGGCATGAAAAGGAGATGGCAAAAAACAAATTGAAGGCTCTCTGCCAAGCATCGCTGCAGTCTTCTGCTTCAGCAGTGCTTGAAGGGAACCCGCCCTCACCCTCGCAGGTGCACCAGAACTACCTCCAGGATGCTGAGGCCACCATCAGCACCAGATCAGCCTGGAGCTCTACACTTCCTATGGCTACCTACCCATGCCTTACTACTTTGACTGCAATGATGTGGCTTGGAAGAACTTTGCCAAATACTTTCTTCACCAATCTCATGAGAGAACATCTCAAGAAGCTGATGAAGCTGCAGAACCAGTGCGGGGGCCGGATCTTCCTTCAGGATATCAGGAAACCAGACCGTGACAACTGGGAGAACCAGCTGAACGCGATGGAGTGCATGCTGCGCTTCAAGAAGAGTGTGGATCAGTCCCTCCTGGAGCTGCACAAGCTGGCCACTGATAAGAACGACCCCCATCTGGTGACTACATCGAGATGCACTACCTGGATGAGCAGGTGAAGGCCATCAGAGAGCTTGGTGACCACGTGAGCAACCTTAGCAAGATGGGAGCCCCAGAGTCCAGCATGACGGAGTACCTCTTTGACATGCATACCCTGGGGGACAGTGACAATGAGAGCTAATGTCAATCAAGGTAGCACATGCATGTTGAGGCTACCTTAACCTTTTCTATAAACTGTACCAGAACATCTACTTAAGTTCTTTAATTCCTTCAAATAAAGAAATTTGGTACCTGGAAAAAAAAAAAAAGAACTGAAGGAAAAAATGAAAATAGGTCTAGGCAAATGGGAAGGGGACCAAGAGCAGAGTGGCAGGGAGGGAGGGCTCAGGGGACGCACAAAGAGCAGAGATGTGGGGAGGTGCGCAGCCACACCCCGCTCCTCATGAGGAGAGCAGTCGAGGTATGCTGCCAGCACGGAACAGCACAGCACGGAAATAAATAGAATTATCATTCAAGCCCACATGAAAGTACGGCCCAAGAATAAATTGATGCATGTCAGATGTGACAATGACAAAGACAATTTTGAGAAGAGCCACATTTGGGCTTTAAAAAACTTCACTACTGCACCCAACCCACAGGATGTGTGTTAGGCAAAAGCGTTTAGTGGCGTTCTGCTCCACTTGAAGTGTAGGTGGGAAAGGTACTCAGAAAGGGTGTTTTTTTCTCCCTGAAGATGCTTTGCTCAGAGTTGCAGTGTCTATTTTTTCCCACCTCCTACGTCTCACACAGTTAGTACTCTGTCGGGAGGGGAGTCTTCAGTGGCGGAGAGAGATAGTGTAGGAACAGCGGCTCAGAATGTATGTGAAGCTCAATTCTTCTCACCACTGTGTTGAAGTTTAGTTAATTGACTGTGTGGATATTTGAGGCCAATGACATGGAACAAGAGTGAAGAGGAAACGTTGCTCCCTTAGTCATCCTGTAGGGAATAGGAGGGGCGTTGAGCAAGACTCAGAAAGATACAGTGGGAGACCCTGGAGGCCATGGGAAGAAGCTGCGGAGATGGGGGAGGGACGGACAGAAACAAGGGCAAGGAGCACAACAGAAACCCCTCAGTGGATTTAGGACCTAGTGGGATTGGATCCGTCTGTTGGATGAAAATGCATACTCTGCACGCAGACACAGTGAGTGAGGACAGGCTGCTGCCAGTGAGCACCATGGGTAAGAAGCAGCTTAGTGCAGTGGTGCAGGAGGGGACGTGCAGAGTTGAGAAGTCTGGGGGGCTTCCTGTTGACTCACTGTGTAAATCTGGCCCACTGGCTCCATCCTGGGAACATACAGTATCTGGGACCCATGTTCTAGTATTGTATCTGCTTTACCAGCCAATGAAAGGAGTAGAAGTAGTATTTCTTGCACATGCTCGTTGCTGAGCAGCAGGGTTAGTAGGAAGGACATAAAAAGCAACAGAGGGTCAAGGGGTGACTATTGTAAACTGATCCCCCTGCACATCCAGAATTGGAAGGGCCTGGAAACACCAGCACTGATGTGGCCTCAACCCCCAAGAGTGCCCTCGCGGGCCTGAATAGGCCTTCAGGGACAGCACGCTGGCTCATTGGAGGGGTCCTGTGGAGGAAGCATCCCAAGCCCACCTCTCCAGGGGCCAGATCCAAGCAGAGCATCTCCCCAGAGGCTAAGCCAGACGGCTGCGAGGAGCTGCAGCATCTGCTCACCAAGGGGTCACTACAAGCACCCTTGACTCCTGCTCCTACTAGGGTAGGTCCACCATCTCAGGCGTTTCCATCAAGGACTTGGGAAAACAGGACTTCCTGAGCTGTGTCTTCCTTGCCAGTGCTGTCACCTGTGGAAGCTGGGGTGTCAGTCCTTCCTGTGAGTCACACAGGCAGCGGCTCCAGGATTTCTTATTATTTATTGGGAATGATGCCACTTCTTCTTTCCCAGCCTTCATCTTGTCTCCCTCACTTTGAACCTCTTGCAAATCTCTAATTTGTCACCACTGGCAAGTTTCACTTAGGTGCGACTTCCACTGCCTTCCAATCATTAATGAAGACGTAAAACACTAGGGGGAAAAACAGAAAGAAGAAATGAGACACGTTTGGGGAGTTTTTATTAATGGAAGAGCACATTAAAAGATGCAAAAATGACACAAGATGAAGGGGGAAAGCGCACCTGAGTAATGGCTTTCTCTGTGCTTCTTAACCACAGTTATTACTCTGGGGAATGATGGGCTGAAATATTTTTTTAGAGGAAAAGAATGACTTTTATACATTACATTTTTTGTTAGACATTGTCCAGGGTGCAGACTGTCACCCTTTATCTTTCTAAATAGCTCAGGGTGCACTCCTGGATTACTGGGAAACCCAGGAATGGCTCACAGGGGTAAAGAGATGCCAGGAAGATGGGCGGGAGGTGAAGGCGCCACCCTATTCTTCATTCACCAAACGAGGATGAGTAGTTTATTCCCTCCTGGGCTGCAAGAAGACTGTTCTAGAAACCCCCAGCTGCCTGGAATTATAAGACACATTAACTGCCTCGAGTTACTCCGGAGTTTGATGACGTTTACCACTACTGTCCTGCTTCCCAAGAGGGCCAGAAGCTGTGATCCAGCAGTAGCCTTGAAGGCCTAGAATGTCCACAAAGGGCAGAGGACATCAGTAGTGTTACATTCAGAATAGCTGGGGCACCTTCTGTGTGATAGTTCATTTTTGTTACCTAAAATAGTGCCCATTCCCATGCACATATTTTAAACATTACTCTAGTGTTCGTGGCCAGCATGGGCTACATAGTGACCTCAAGGTCAGCCTGAACTATGTAGGGAGACCCTGTCTCAAAACACACACAAAAGCTTGGTACATGTGACAAACAGAACTAGGGTAGTGCAAGCATTAGATGAAGCAGTGTGGTGTGTATCTGGGCTGGGTTAGGACTGTGCACCCCAGGGTCTTCGACATAGTCCTTCCAGGTTCAAGTAGACAAATCCTGAAACTCTCAGTGCTCATCCCTAAGCAACCTTCAGTTTCTGCTGCTCTAAGGCTCTCAGGCATACGCTTCCAGTGCACACCTGGCCGTGCCACTCTGCACCACTGCCTAGGCTTCTGTTCTGTGAGGCTGAGAGACAGGCAGAGCTGCAGGAGTCTGGAGCAGGAAGGTGTCCATGGCCGCGAGACTGAGAGGTGGTGAGAGGTGGGAGCCGCACAAGTAGAAGAGAGCAGGGAGGGTCTGCCAGGCAGAGGCAGTGTGAGCCACAAAAGGAAGGCAGGTGGCTGTAGGAGGCTCCTGAGATGGAGAAGAGATGACCAGTGAGGGGCAGGAGTTCCTTTGTGAGCAGGACACTGAGCCTTGGCCTGTCGTCAGTGAGGGCCTGAGAAAGGACGTTCCAAACTGTCCTTGTAGAGTGACACTTTGTAGGTAGAAAGGGTGACAAGAAATTGTCATTGCCACTCATGAATTTTAAGCTGGGCTCTGGGGGTTGAAGGTCATGTGGAAACTCCTCTGTCAATGTAATGAAATCTTAGAGGGGAAGAACAAGGCATGAGGCAGCGGCTTCTAGTGGAAGTGATGGACAGAAAATGGAAGCCGACTGCACAGCATTCAAGCGGCAAAGGACGGTGGTGACTTACAGATGAGCCTGGGCTGGACACTCAGGCTGTCCAGGAGCAGCCTTCCCCCCCCCCCAATGACACTGTCCCTAGAGCAGGCTGGGCTCTGGATTCAGGATTCATTCCTGACTCCTGCTGGCTGAGCACGGGCAAGATGCTGCACCCATGGAAGCCTGGTTCTGCATGCTAAAGCAGGGATCCTGCCAAAGAATTCGTGGGATCCCGCCTGCAAGTGGCATGATCAGAATGCAGGACAATACTTATACTAAAGATTCATGGCAGCAGAGCATGCGTTGCCTGCCCCCCCCCCCCGCTCGCCCTCCCCATCGCTTCCTAGGCACTCACCCCAGACCGCTCGCCACTCTCAGAAGTGCTTCCGGATGGTATCTTTCTTGGTGTCCTTAGGAGGCCTGATCAAGACTATGCTGCTGAGCACCATCCAACAGGAAGGCAGACTCCCAAGCAGGACAGGACGGTGTGTCTTGATCCGCTTATTCCCCAGATTCGGCACCCTGTAGCCTTTGGCCCTTCCCCCAAGTCAAAATGACCCTGACAGGCACATGTTGCAGTTGAGTTAGGACATCAAGGCAGCCGTGACAGTGCAACTAAAGGCAGCTTGGGAAGAGGATCCCAGGTCTACTTCAGAAAGTGGCAAGAACTGCAGAGTGAGTGCGCTACAAGTGAGGCAGAGGGCTCGGGGGGCTTAGCGGCAATGTGTCTTTTAGAGAAGTAGACTTTTAGGACATACTTTACAATCACTGCATTTCCCACCACACCACAGCTACATAACAATTCTCTACCTTTTTTTGCTCGTTCATCTTTCCTTTCCCTTTGGGGCTTCTGAGGTGGACATTGGCTTTCTGCCTCCCTTGCCTGTTTGCCCCCTGCACAGCCCAGGCTCTGGGGGTGTAATCCCAGGTCAGAGCTAGCCCTGAGCCCTCTCACAGGGCTTGCAGGGCTCCCCACAGCAGCTGGTGAGACTCCAGGAGCACCCGTGGTTGCTGGGCTGGGGATCACTCTTACACTGCAGTAAGAAACAGAGCCCCAAGTTTTCCTTCTTAGGAATAGACTGGGCTCGGCTTCTTGCTATGCAGTGAGTGCCCTCTTTCCGTCCAGGGGGACACTGGCGGTGGCGGTGGCGGTGGCGGGAGAAGACACAAGACTGGTATTACTGCAGTGTTCCCAGCTTTGCTGTGTCATTTACACATGGGGAAGCCCAGGTCACACGTGCTTGTTTTCTTCTACATCTGAAAGGTACAAGAAAGCTATGCTCTCCCCCAGCAGCAGATATTGGAGCCTTCCCTGGCCACGGAAGTGGGGAAGGGGTCAGTGTCCCTCGTCCCTCGCCTCTGAGCGTGCACCACTGGGCTCTTCTGAGTCATGAGACTTAATTCAATTGCAGTGGTTTTTATAGCCTTGGCTCTAAGGTGCACAATTGGAACATGTGTAAAATGCATCTCAACATGGAGATTTTATGTACAAATTCAAGCTTATCTTAAAGACACATTTTATAACTGTTAAGTACTGATTTATTTAGGCTTTTTGAGACAAAATCTAGCTGACTGCCCAGTCCAGGCCCCCACTGTATGCACAGGGTCACCCATTTGGGGCTTCTTCTCCTGACCCTCCTCCTTCAGCCTCCTGAGCCTGGTGTGACCCAGAATTTGAACAGGTTCACGGGGCAGCATACCATGAGACACGTATGCATAGGGCAGTGTTCAAATTAGGGTAAACCCCTCAGACATTTGCTCTTTCTTTATGGAGAGCCTTTAAAAATTGACTTTTAATTATGGTAGAATACACATAATATAAAATTGGCCTTCTGTTACCACTCTAAGAGTACAGCTTGGTAGTGTCCATTGAAAGTACATCACTGTGCAGCCAGCTTCCAGGACTTTTCATCTTGCACAACTGAAACTTGGTGTCTAACTAGACTGTAGCTCTCTGGCCTGCATTCCTGCTCCTGCAGCCACCACTCTGTCCTCTGCTTGTCCCTGGGCCACTCTAGGTGTCTCCAGAAGTGGACACAATGTTTGTCTTTTCATAATTCATTTATTTCACTTAACATAATGACCCCAAATTATAGTATATGTCAGAATTTCCTGTTATTTAAGGCCAGATAATATGCCATTGCTTGGATATAATATGTAATATATATGTATTTATATGTGTATAAGTGCATTATATGTTTGTACATAAAATTATACATATTTATTATATAATATTTTATATTTGTAATACAAATATGTACTTGTATATATATTTTGTCATGGTTTGTGGTTTTTGGAAGGGGAACAATATAAGACAGGACACTTTTTATAATGTAATTTCATGATGTATCATCTAAGAATCATATACAAGAAATGCAAAAAATCTGTCCACACTAAAGACCAAAGAATCCAGCTGAGAGTCTGGGCCGTAATATCCTACATGAGTCCAGCTGAAAGCCTAGAGCTCATGAGACTGTCTTCCACCAGTCCAGCTGGAGGCCTGGAGCCCACAAGAAGGTCTTAAGCCAGCCCGCTTCACCGATCTGTGCTGGAAAGGCCCAGAGGTCAGTGGTGGAAGCTGGGAAGTCTGTGCCAGCAGGGTGAAGGATCTATGCTCGCAGGCTGAGGGATCTGTGCTCAAGGTAAGCGCCAGAGCTCCCCAAAGGGACCAGAGCATCCTCAGCACCAGTGAGGTCCTGAGCTCCTCCAGCGAGGAGGAAAGCCGAGTTTCCACTAGGAAAGCCCATGCAACAAGCTTCTCCGTGAGGCTGAGCAGGGCACCATCTTGCTCTCTGGAGCCAGGAGGCGATGCTCAGGATGAGGACCAGAGCTCCTCCAGAGCTCATCAGGGAAGCCAGCCTGACCAGGTCCTCCAGCAGAGCAGCCTAAGGGAACCAGCAGCCGGCCACAGCCCCAACAGCTTCTCCACACAGCTGCCGCAGAGCTTCCCAACAGCTTCTCAGCTCTACCTCTTCTGCTGCAGGCAGCAGTCCTCAGGGGGGCGTCCCACACCCACCCAGCACCATGCTAGTTCAATTCAGCTGGGTGTAAAAAGTTGATGACTAGTTAGAAATCCACTACAGTATACGTCTGTATATATGTGCTGTATATCTGTATAATACTCCATTGTTTGGATGCATTATACTTTGTCCATTCATTCATTGCTTCTACTTTTTAGTTATTATGTGTGATGCTGCTATGAACATGGGTATATAGATGTCCCTTTGAGAATCTGCTTTCAGTTCTCTCAGATATACACTCAGAAGTAACATTTTGGAATCATATTATGATTCTATATTTAGATTGTTTTTTAAGAAAATCTATATTGTTTTCCACAGTAGTTGCAACATTTTATATTTTCAATATAAAATACGGTGTTCAAATTCTCCAAACCTTACCAGAATTTGATATTTTTGTTTGGATTTTCTGAAAGTACCAGTCATCCACATTAGATTTTATTGCTTTGACCAAATGCTTTAGAAGAAACTTTGAGGAGGAAAGACTGGCTGTGGCTCGTGGCTTCCACGGTGTCGGGCATGGACACTGGTCCCACGGGTCTGGGCCTCATGAGAGGCAGATGTGTCAAAGTGATGTTTCCAATTTCTTTGTTTACTTTTCTTTCCTGTGCTTTTGGCATTATATGTAGGAAATCATTGCCAAATCCAACAAGGTGCCAAGATGTTCCCCTCATGACAGGCAGGAGGCAGAGGTAGGAACAGGAGCAGGAAGGGCCGAGGACTAGGTGTTGTCCCTGGGTCACATTCTCACGCTCTCCTTCCTTCAAGAACCACCACCTCCCTTTCCATCATTTCCTCATAAAGCCATCAAATTATGACCCTTCTCTTCCCCTAGGAAATTATGATCCCGTCCATGAGCTGGCTGTTTTGCTGGTGAAATTCATGTCCTTGTGGTCTGGCACTTCCCCCAAATCTAACAGCAACCAAGCCTGGAACATAAGGAGTATTTGGAAGACTCTTCAGATAACAACCACAACACCATCCTAGGATCTAGAGGATGACATCTCGTTGTGGATTTGAGTTGTCTTTCCTCAAAAGCTAGTGGCTGAGACACTCTTCACATGCTCATTGCCCAACTGCATGTTTTCTTTGGCTGAATATCTGTTCAAATCCTTTCCCCCTATTTTAATTGGAATATCAGGTTTTGCACTGCTGCTGGCATTCTTGGTATAGTCTGCATAGTGATCCTTTATCAGATATGTGATTTGCAAGTGCCTTTCTCCCACTTTGTGAGCTGCCTTTCCACTTCATTGATTGTCTTGGATGTGTAAAAGTGGTGTTGCCCGATTTCCTTCTTTACTTTTCTTGCCTGTGCTTTTGGCATTATATGTAGGAAATCATTGCCAAATCCAACACCATGAGGCTTTCCCCTTAAGTTTTCTTCTAAGCATTTGGTAGTCTTTGATTTATTTTGTGTTGATTTTCTTATGTGTCATACTGTAAGTTTCATTCATTAACACTAGATCTCCAATTTTGAATTTTACTTACTGAAAAGATTTCTTTCCTCTTCAGTTGGTCTTGGCATTCTTGTTGGAAATCATTAAACCATACACATGAAGGTTCAGTGAGTTGCAACTATTTATTGATGTTGTCACGCGAAGACTGGCATTTCTCAGGGTGCTTCAAGTGACTTAGCAGTTTGCAGTAGTCCGCTTAGCTTCTTAGAAAAGCAGTAAAATTCTTGTCTGTTAACCCCCACGACTCTGTCACCTTTGGGTCCACTTACCCTGACTATTTCTAAAATGAAACGTGCCACGTTTTTCTGCTTCTTTTCAGGTCTGATGATTTTTGATTGGATAATGGCCGTTAGGAATGACACATTGCAAAGACTTGATTCTGTGACATTCTTCTGAGCAGTAGCTTTCCTTGTAGCTGGCAATGAACTTGGCTGCTCTGACATTCCCAGCATCCTCCCCTATGGTGAGCAGCCGCTGAAGTCCTTGCTCCGTTCTGTCAAATTCTAGCCCTGAATTTTTTGTCTGAACTCCTTCTGCCCAAGATGTCCTTCTCATATCCTTAATTAGAAGTCTGTCAAGAATTTAATCAGACTTGTATACATAGATTTTCACACTCACTTCTAAGACTCTCTTCCTTCTAGAATTTTCCTCATAACTTGTAGGCTTCTCCTTGAGTCTGGAGCTCTGGCCTTTGGTTCACTGAGCTAGGAACATGGCTAATTTCTGTTGCTTACATAAACTGAGATTCAGGAGTATTACAGACTTACGAAAAATCACACTGTTGTCCTATGCTTGAGTTTTCAAAGCTCTGGCTACTCTCTCGGTCATTTCAAATACTCCAAGTAATTGTTCCATTTTCCCCCTCTGCAGATATTGTTATCTAGGGGAAGTGGGTCTTATTAAGCTGGGTTGCTATTAGGAAATACTGGAGGACAGTATCTAAAAACAATGGATTAATAATTTTTTTTCAATTCATCTCCCTGTGAGAAGGATGAGAATTCTAGCAGATGTTGTTTAGCTTACTAATCTCCAGTAGGCCACAGGCAGGTAATAGTTGCTCCGGAGGTCCCCATCCTCATGCCTGCCTCTGGAGCGCCGTTTCTCAGTTTCTTCTGCACGTGATCCTCAGACCTGAATGTTCTATTTTTTGCATGTGTAGGGGCAGAGTGGGAGGTGGGTGGATTTCTCTAAAACACATAAACTTTTCTGAATATTGAATTATGTATTCTTCTTCTGAGAAGTCCTGAACTTTGCACAAGTTGAAATCTCCTGTGAGTTTTATTCCCCTAGATCTCAGCATCCTAAACAGCTTCTAAGCGTTCATTACTTATTTGAGGTGGGAGAAAGAAAAAGAATTTCTTTTAAGGTAGCTGCTTCAAATCTCAATGATGTAATAAGGAATCAAAAAGAAAATCTATATCGCTTGGAACTTGTGACGCGTACTTCGTAGCATTTCTCCAGGGTCCTGTTCAACGTCTGGAGGCAATCTTTAAAGACACTTTAAGATTCTATTGTATGTCCGCACTGCAAACAGAACCTGAAATTGGAAAGTTGACATCAGGAATAGAGCCTGAACGCGGTCGCTCATAGGTGTAATGATGAGCAATGCCGGCTTTGAGAAATGGGCGTTGCGGCTCAAGCTAGCATTTCAGTCTGATAAACGATAGAAGTAAAGTTTGCGCACTGTTACTCACTTCCCTCACATCAGGAGAAGAGACGTGGCTTGTGCAAAGCAGGTAGGGAGTCATTTTCTTATTTCCATCATTTAATATCCCTGCTGAGCATTTTAAAAATATAGTATTACTACACGAAATAGGCTTAACACAGGTAGATAAGGTGCTAATAGTTTCCATGGGGGAGTTATCAGTACCATGAGGGCTCCTACAGGCCCGATTCCCACTCCCAGAGATAGCAGAAGTTAGACAGGAAATCGGGCTCTTGTATTTTTGATAGCTGTGTAGAAGACTGCGTGAACACCCTCTATGTACCCCTAGGGAAAGGGCTCGTCCATAGGAAACCATAACAGCCTCTCAAAAGTTAGGACACAATGGAAAAATGATGTTTATTGTTTCACTCAAGATAAATTTGAAATATGTAAGGATGTAAAAGTAGACACAATCATGTTTAATGCTGTATTTGGGTGAAGGTAAGCAAATCTAAGAGTGTATGCTTTTTAGGTCATCCTTGGTGTCATTTTTTAAGGAATTATATAAAACCCATTGAATATCTCGTGATGACAAATAAAGGACTTAAAACTCAAAATCTGCATTTTATTCTCTTCCAGACCCAATAAAAGGCAAAGAGATCCCAGCCATATGGGGAATTTAACATGCTTTCAGCCTCTGGAGGCAAATTGAGATTTTGCTAAAAATCGTGCTATCATTGTAGCTCTTTCTGCTCTGCTTATGGAAAGAGCTCTTACTGTGATTGTGGATGTTAAAGTAGACGTCTCAAGCATGGATTCATTGTCACAGGGAAGCCCAGAGGTAGAACAGGCCCTGTGTAAAAAGAAGACAAGCACCAGCACTCGCCCTGCTTCCGTACGCTTCCCACTCCTGGAGTCCCTCTCCCACTCTCAGCTCAGTGTGCCTGCTTCTGCAATGACGTGATTTTACTGTCTTTCTCTTCGTGGTTCTGGAGCTCCAGGATTCTCCTGGGCCAGGCTAGCCCTGTACCACCAAGCCACCTCCCCACTCTCAAGACCAGTACAGGGACTGGTTTCTTTGTGGTAGTCACACGCAGACTTGGAGATAGAGAAAAGGAGAGCAACAGTCCTAGAGAGATAACGATGCTCCAATTTTCTAAATTTTAAATCCTTATTCCTCTAGTTATCGAGTGCCACAACATCATCAACACAAATGATCATGTTTGAAAAATCTCTTTCCACAATGTCATTCAGGAGAGTTCTTTTATTTTACATCATCCAACACTTGAGAAATTAGTGAGTCAAGTTCTCAAGATAAAGCAGTAGGAAAATCTTCCAAAGTTAAGATTACTAAAAATACTAGAAACACAAGTAATTCCCAGAAATAGATGGAGAATGCTATGGCATCAGCTTGTAACTATGCCCAATGAGCCAACATTTTTCTGTTTTTAAGGATATACAGTAAATTTATTACCAGAGAAAAGAGTTCTAATGCTAAGAAATTTCATGAAGTACAATTAATTAGGCCATGGGCCTAATTACAATTGCACAATGGCTCTTCTCTATTTTGCATAGAAAGTACCAGGTGACAGGCAGCGCATGTGACAAAGTGTAAGCTACTGTCACCCTTCATAATCGGGCACACTTAGTGTTGGCACTATGGCATTAGTGCAGGCAACTCTTAATTTTAAATCAATACCTAAAACACACCAGGGAAGCATGGGACTTACTCTAAGCTGCGTGATGTTGTGCACTGAGTGGATATTCTTCCTGCATGTGGAGCACACCTGCAGCCTTAGACTGGGAGCTCTTCTTCTTTTTTTTTTTTTTTTATTTCAAACGCAACTTCAAAGGCTTAGGTCAGGGCCTACTTAGGACACCAGCAGTTGAGCCACTGTCTTGGGGCAGTGGCCGGGAGCGTGGGCGCCTCTGCTGCTGCTGGCAGAACAGTGCTCTCATGCCGACTGGGAACTCCCAAGCCCCACGTGGGAGAGGCTTGGTCTCCAGCACAGTAAGATCAGGAGGTGGTGGAGTGTTTAAAGTGGAGGTCTGGCAGAGGTGCTGAGGTCACGGAGGCTGCCCTTAAAGGGGACTCTAGGGCCCACCTCTTCTTCTTTCTCTCCTCTTCTAGCCACAGGCGAGCAGCTTCTGGTTCTTGCCATGATGCGTGGCCTCGGTACTGGTCCAAAGCAATGGGACTGCTTCCTCCTGCAACCCTGAAAACTGTGAGCCCACGTAAGTAGGTTTCATTTAGAAGTTAATCATCTGAGGTATAGGTTATGGTTACAGAAAGTTGACTATCACAGCCATGGTACTAAATTCTTCATTTCTTTGGCTTGCCTTTAAACTCTGTGTCAGTGATTTGAGGTCTGAGAAAGCTGATGAGGAAACAATTTCAGTGCGTGATTCAGCGTATCATGCCCTGCCTCACATTCTGAAGTGAGCTGCACACGTAGATGTCAAAGCTGGACGGCTTACAAGCAGCATTCGGGCCTCCGGGCAGCCTTGTTCTGGAAGAGAAGAACTTCTAGACCAGAGACATGTTTCTGAATGGAAAAGGAAATCAAAATAAAGTGAAATTGTTAGCTGATGGTGATGCAAGAGCAGAAGAGAGGGTGCTTCTTCCCCTGTGCTCTGCCGGTGCATCGTGGTGAGCTTCCTTGCTGAGGGCTCCGCTGAGCAGAGCTCCCCCTCCTGAGCCCATCGTGGTCACATTAGCCCCAAGGTGGCCTCCAAGGACTGAAGCCTGAGTGCCTGAGGTGGGGAAGACGAGGGGAGCCTTGAATTTTTCCTGGGGTCCTCAGCCCAGTCGCTGCAGGGTCTGGGCACACACCAGCCTGAGGCATTTTCTGCATCTCCTGGGAGTGTGTCCAGAGCTGCAGGGCTCCAAGATTAGCTACACCATCTGGAGCAGGAACCACAGCCCGCCAGGGCACTGGGCTCCTTACTGTGGGGCCTGGGAGATGTGCTGAGCCCTTCACCTGGAATTGCTCTCCCCGGAGTGGAGACCTGCTGGTTCCTATCCCAAGGGAAGAGTTGTGCCTCTCTTGGGCCTTCGTCTCCTTTTCTATTAAATAATATTCATAATGGGGCTTAGCTCACAGGGTGTAGGGGCCAGACTTGCACACTGTGCCTGGCGCAGGCTGTGTGTGGCTCTTAGTCATGTGAGGACCCCGTGAATTGAGAGACCTACGGCAGACCCCGCCTGCACAGAAGCAGCGGCTGTTTGAGCTTCTTTCTGGGTTTCAGAGTTCCACAGAGCTCCTCTGGGGAGAAAGCTGTCTTCTAGATCCACTCCACTTGGGCCTCTGCTTGTCACACACCCACCCACTGGGGGCAGTCAGGAACAGTGCTGCTGCCACCTGCCCTTGGAGGATGCCTGCCTGCTCTGTGGTCCCACTGGGTTGTGTGCAGCCTCCTCCCCTC
>PVKA01002475.1:109451-124466 GCA_004027165.1 Ctenomys sociabilis | reverse complement strand
TATACATCGTGAGCCCATAATATTAAGCTGAGCTGTAAATGGATATGGTCGACAATTTCTTTGAATAACTCCCTATGGTTGCAGAATGTTGGACTGTGTTGGATTGTGGTGTCGAGTTCAAGAACCTAAGGTAGTTGAATGTCAATGGAGTGCCCACTTTTGACAGGTGTAGACAAAGGAAGGGTTGTAGAAAGAAAAATTCCGGATGTGTGTGTATAGACAGTACAGTTGGGATAGATAACGCTGTGCTTCTACATAATTCTATGAGAGGCAAGATCTGCACTAATGGTGGTTGGACAGGATATTATGTTGGCTTTTAGTGCTATGGTCATCCACTAGGTAAATAATTATTGAATCTTTGATATAATTCAGCTATAAAAAAACCTGTAATTATAATTTCATGTATGCACCTTGTACAATACCAAAACGTTATGAAAACAGTTTGCATTGTATTAATTCATCGACTCTGTATGGTTAAGGTGTCTTGAAACTGTCTGATTGACATTTGTATTTTAATAAAATAAAAATAAATGGAAAAAAAAGAACATAAAACCCACAAATAACAGAAAAGCAGTAAAAGCATCAATATCTATTGAATTTTCATTTTCTCTTTTTCCTCTATGTCTACTGCAATTATTATTATTGGAATTATTAATATTATTTTTAAATTAGAAACAAATTTTCTCTTACAAATTAGTACGAATTTCAGGGACAATAAAATTCACCCTTTCAAGCTCAACAATCACTGATTTAATGTGTTTACCTAACAGAAGAGCCATGAGCCTTATGTAGAGTATTTTCATGATTTCCTAGCAAACTCTGTATCTATCAGCACTTTACTTATTTTCTCATCCCGCCATCACTGGCAACCCCTAATCTACTTTCTCCTTCTATTTGACTTGCCTATTCTGGAAATGTCTTAAAACATAATAATAGAATAGGAGACTTGAGTTTAGCTTCTTTCTTTAGGCACCTTTTTCATAGATCAGTCATATTGTAGAATGTTTCAACATCTCACTTTTTTATGAATGAGTATTTTTCTACCATATGGATATACAGTGTATGATATTTTGTTCATCCACTCACAATTTAAGTAGCATAATCAAAGAGAAACTATACTCAATCCCTGGCATGCCATGCTGGCCCCATCTCTGTAGTGCTGAGACAAGACTGAGATTGGGCGTGGTGGTGGATGTCTATAATCCCAGCTCTTGGGAGGCTGAAAATAGGAGGATCGCTACAAGTCTAATCTGTGTTGCAAGACTCTACAGACCCTGTACTAAAATACATTAAAAAAGAAATTATAACAATAAGTGTTAGCCAGGGTATGCACAAGTTCACCCTCAAATATTGTGAGTGACAGCATAAAATATCGTGCCTGATTTAGAGCAGAGCTTGTAAGCTACTCAAATGTTAATAATAGCATTTCTAACCAACCCAGGGGATCCACTCCTTTTACTCCAAGTAACTGATAATATGTATGCACACTAAAAGTTACACATGAATGTTGGTATAACACCCTTTGTAATAACCAAAAACCTGTTAAAATCCCAATGTCCATCTGCAAATTGGCTTTCAGGATTTGATACTATAGATATAAAAAGGAATGTTAATTTTATTTTATTTTCCATTCTGGGGATTGAACCCAGATATTTGTACTTGCTGTATGATTCCAATATGCTTCTTTTTAAAAGGATAAATTTATGAAAGAAAGTCACATGAGTTCTATATATTATGGAATCACATTAAAAAGGATCTAGAATGAGGGGGAGTAAGACATATTCTTCCTCATTAAGTTTTATGAATGGGCCTTTGGTGAGGTAGGTGCAAGAGGACATTCATTGTGACACTGCAGCTTGCTGCAGAATGTATCTTTACAATATTTTAAAGTTATGTAACATCTTTCTTTTTCAAAGGTATTTGCTTCTAGCATAAAATGCAGGCAATATTTGAATCTTTTTCAGAGGTTCCAATGAAGAAATGTAAATGTTTCAGCAGTCATTCTTATTATTATTACATTAGGAGGTATAATATTATCATTTTTAATATAATCAAAGTGAACTTTGTAGTTCGAACAAAGGATACACCATAGGAAAATCCCAGTAAAGTATCTTTATATTGACAATACTGTCCTGCTATTTAGAATGTTAAATCAATTCTTGAATTTCATGGTGTTTTCTGCACAGACTTTTTTTTTTTTTTGCATAGACATTTTCAAAAGAGAATAAAATGTCATGCTGAAGTGAGGATGTTAGAAAATTTCCCTGAGACAAACAAAATTAAACCTTGGGACCCTACCCAGTGTCCCAGCACTTCCCTGGCCCCAGATGCTCTAACTATGCACAAGTTGAATGCCATTAGGACCTCTTGGGAGAGAGCCTTTTGTCAATATCGAGGTCACATATAAACAAGGACTTCTGAACATCTCCTATTTTGGCAATGGTTATTGATCGGAAGTTGTAAGAATTCCAGATAAAAGAATATTCTTCTACGATACTTACAAATGGGCAACTAAGGACTTCTTGCAAAATAAAGGAAACACATGGAAAGTGACATTAAAAGCCACAGTTTTTTCTTTTTTTTTTAAATGAAGTTTGAATTAGTTTCAGGAAGTGTCTTCCATGTAGCCTGAGTTGAAAATACCTCCCTTAAGGGCCAGCCAGATAGCTCTGTGGACTAATGTGCCTGCTTATGCACAGTGCAGTGGCTGAGACGCTGTCAACCCTGACAGGATACATTCAAAAAAGAAAACACGTCTCTTTTAAGATCAATGCATAAAACTAAAGCATCATGAAAATAGCACTGCAATAAGCAAGTAAGACAGGAGAGAAATGCATGAATTTAGCATGAAGAAACATAGTTATAGTAACAAACATTTTAAAATATCTATAGACACAACATCAAAGCCCAACTCATTCTACTCTACAGCAGGAAATAGACAAAATTTGCTTATTTTCCCAAGACATATAAGAAAGAGTCTATGGTTTAGACTTGCTTTTTCTGAAATCTATTTTTTTGTAAAACAGTACAGTGGATAATTTGCTTCCAAATTTCAGAAAGGTATTTTATATTTTATATTTTCGGGTAAAAATTTCAAATATGTCATTCACATTTATTAACCATACAACAATTATAAGATCATATCTATCAAATTTATAAAGTACTAGATATCAAATTCTTTTGAGTATACCTGCGGAGGATGGAGGAACAAAGGAAAGATTTCTATTCTTCAGCTTTTGAAGAGAGCACAAGTGTTTCCTAGTGGGAAGCTTGCATTAGTTGGTAACTTCCCAACCCATTTTCCACATTGTATTCAGCACGTTAGAGCTTTTATGAACATTTAAGTGTTAATAGCTTTCAATTTTCTTGAAAATAAAGCCAGAAATCTCTAATGTGGTCTCTGGGTACATGGTAAGATCCTGTCTTAATTTTCTCTAAATCCTCAATTCCAGGTGAATCCTTTATCCACCACTCTGAACTCCAGACATATCCGATGTTCATTCCACTTCTGGACTCATCATACTATTTTCAATCTGGAAAGACTTTGCACATTTTCTACTTTATGCCTGAAATAGACTCCTTTCCTCTCATCACTTTCACGTGGTCAAGAAGATGAGGACCTAATTGCGGTATCAACTTCAAGTACTACGTAGGGGAATTGTTTGACCTGGAGGACCAGATGGGGTCCTCTTACTATATAATCATGTGTTGTCCTACACCTCTTCATAGTACTTACAAAAATTACAAATAACAATTTGTAAAGTGATTCAATATATATTCAATGAGGTTGGAAATTCCAAGAAAGAAAAACATGGTAAGCTAGAGAATATTTATTGTAAGCTGCTCAAAGCCCATCTTCAATGCTCTTACTTACATAGGTCTTAGTAATGTCTTGGAAAACCATAGTGGAATAATAATATGGTCATGCGCTCTTATAAAAAATTGAACAAGTAAATATTTTAACCAAAATCAGGCAAGACCTCAATAACTCTTTGCTGTGACTTATTTCCAATGCATATACAGTACATTACTTAAGTAACCAAAATGACCAGCAGCATGGAGGAGAGGACGCTATATTAGGGATACACTAGGCATTGTTTTGTAGAAGTGATTTATAAGGCCAGGGAGATAGATCAGCAGAATAAGTACTTGCCTGGCAAGCACAAGGTCCTCAGTTCAATCTCTGGTACCACAAAAAAGTGATTTATGTACATTTCTGGAAGTTTCATAAGAATTATGAATCACAAACATGAACAAATCATCAAATTTCCTTTAATGATATTGTGACATGATATTTTTGGTAATGTCAGATTTTTATCATTAAAGCAACTTTAATTTCTCATTTTAAATGAATATTAACTTTATAAATTCCCACTTTGTCTTAATGTTGTAGAAGTTTTTTTCAATTATATAACCCCTCATCTCTACAAAATATAGTTTTCTCTGTCATCTTTTTCAGTGCTCCCTTTTCAAGCACAAATCATCATGCCTGTCGATGATAGACATGCAATAAATAGTGAATGGAAAGCTAACAGCAGTTATAATTTTTTCATTATAGAAATTTACTCTGCCATCTCTGATTTTTCTTCAATCTGCATCCTTAAGTTTCAAAGCATTTTTTGTTTTCAGAAGGCAGACATATTTTAATCTTTACCTAGAGTGGTTGTGTTAAATTTTTCATTCATTTAATATTATAAAACACAGCTTGGCTTGGCTTTTTCAAATATTTAAAGTGTTTTTGTCATCATTTTTCATCTTAATTACTTCCTTGATTCATTATTTTTCCAAGTAACTACTGTTTATGATTCTTTTGGGAAAAGATAAAAATAAGAACTTTATTTTAGTCTGTACAATATCTGTTATACTGCTGTTTTCAGTACTGGTTACTGATTGGGTAAAAATGAGTAAAAGTATCTGAACACATATCTACATGCATTCTTTGAGAAAAGCACAAATAGGAGTCCTGCAGCCTTAGTTTAAAATAGTATCCTTAAATTAGATCACTCGACCTTTACTCTGCTTTGAAGAAGAGGTGTTGCCATTTGCTGCAATGGAAAAAAAATTACAGAAAAATAATTAAGCATGAAAATTCTCAAGTATTTGTTCAATGTCTTCATTTACAGACAAGAACATTCCTATGCAAGCGATTTACTGCTGAGCTAACAAGCACCAAAAGATACTTTAGAAATCTGAATTTATTATTCAGCTTAGATATAAAGTGCTCTGGTCATCCCAAGACTGCACAGCCCAAAGAGAGTTAGACTTTTTTTTGTTGTATATTTTGGATTCATCTTATTCTCTATAATCTATAGTTGCTTTATTCCAGGTGCTTATGGTTGAAGATTGAGTTTTACCCTTAAATAATCTTAGCATTGTACTAGAAAGTGTGTCTTAGAAAAATCTCTTGTTCTACAGCAGTACTCCTTCTCAAGATATCAAATTTTTGGAAATTCATTTAAAGACAAGTATAGAAACTTAGGTTTCCTCTATATTTAATATATTTTATAATGCTACCAATATATACAATAAGAAAATGTTTTCAACCGTAATATTATTTGTGTGTGTGTGGTTGGCTCTGTCCACCCTGGGGACAGGCTGGCCCATCATGTGGTGCCAGAAATCGAACTGTAGTCACTGAACTTGCCTGAGCTTGCCCAAGCAGGTGCTTTAGATCACTGAGCTATCTCACTGACCCCTAGAATATTATTCTTGTTGGCACAAGGCATATTTTTAAAAGACTAAAGCAGCTGTGTTAGTGCAAACATTATTGGTAATCATTTCTTTTATTTGTTGGGGGCAAACAAATATTTAATGATATATCACTCTTCAGGGAAATGGTTACAGAGGCCTTTGAAAACTAAGAACACAGCACAGATCTAAACTTGTTTCTTACCACCACTACCCTATAAACTATAACCTTTTTCTCTCCAAAATGACCTTCATCTCATACGAAAATAGTTGCTACAGTGAAACCAAAAATCTAGCTTTGTGGCCATAAAGAGAAACAGCCCTCTATTGGTTAACTGGTAAGAGCAGAGAATGCAGAGCCCTTCGCTATGGTGTTCTGGCCTTGTTACTCTTGTTCTTCGTGTCTCTCTTCTTCAGCCCATTCATGTTCACTCTCAGCACGCTTAAATAGGTCATCTGAAACCTATTCACTTCTGTCGAGCTCACCACAGGCCTGATCTTCTTTTTCCCCATCTGTAGCTCTCAAGAGACATTTCTTGTCTGCAGACTCAAGCCCTCCACAGAGCCCTTCTTTGGGGTGGATCTAATTGGACCATCATGTTTTTTCAGGGCGAGGAATATATTGCCCAATGACTGGCCCTTCTGAAGAGCCTGGTCAGCTCTGTCGGGAGCTGCTCACTCTCCAGCTGCACCATCTTGATGATACCGGTAATCATTTCAAAGTTAATAAAATCTCAGTTACCTACTTTGTGAGTACTGTTGGTATTAATTAGAACTGTAAAAAGAACACACAAACTACAAAAATGGCATGGGAGCAACCTATTAATAAGTGCCAGATCTGTGCAGAAGAGCATAATCAAGTGTCTTTACTATCATTATTATATATGCATCTGCAAAATACTAAGGGAGAAATTACATGTTTCACACTGAGGATTCTGTTCTCTGATAGTTGTGTTATTTTCTAGGATCATTAAGATAATGGGCATGACTAGAGCGTTAGCTTTCATAAGGCACACAGGAAAATCTTCATCAGAATCAAACAACATGCACGTAGGTCTGGTCCATGAAATCTTGGTTTACCAAAGGCAAGGCAGAAGCTACAGCATGGCTGGATTCATGGCTAGTGAACTCCTAGATGCCTCTTTATTCTGCTTTGTTTATTGTACAAAGAAAAAAATAATTAAAAAATTTAGAAATGATATAGAATTTCAAAAAACAAGATGATAGGAATTCAACGGTGGTTGTCATATTGTGTATTTTTGTCTTGAAAGTAGTTGATCAAATTAGCAGATAAAAGCTAGTAAATTTGGTCAAAACTAATGCATTTCCTATTTCTTTTAATACACCAGCTGAAATTAGTAGTACAAGTATCTTTGCTGTTTTGCATATATATATTTTTTTCCTTCCGTTTTTCTTACTTTTATCCTTTTCCTCTTCACAGTTATTCTTTCTTTTTGAGCAGCTTTTCTCCCTTTCAAAGTATCTCTGCACCTTTTGGATTTTATTTACTATTTCAGGTTCTTTTTTTTTTTTGAAACTATAAGAAGAGTGAAATGACTTTTATTTATACTAGCTTAAAAGATCCAGTTACTACATTTGGAACTGGTATTAGGTAGATGTAATTTGACTAGATTAAAAAATGCCTAGGATTTTAGTAAAGCACACTTCTGGGTGTGTATTATGGTTTATTTTTTTTAATTTATTTTTTTATTGAAGTACAAATATCAATCACACAGTTTTAAGACACCTTAACAATACAGATTCACTGATGGTGGTTGGACAGGATATTATGTCATCTTCTAGTACTATGGTCATCCACTAGGAAATTATTATTGAATTTTTTATATAATTCAGGTATAAAAAATAAGATAAGTAAACAGCTACACTCTTAATTTAATGATGAGATATCTGCTATAATAATGTCTGTAAGTATAATATCATGAATGCACCTTGTATGACACCAAAACAGTATGAAAACAGTTTGAAATGTATTAATTTATCTTTCAGGTTTTAATGCTAGGGAAACAAAATAATGTTTACACATGAGGGTCTGATTTATTTCACTTACAAGTATAGTCTCTAGTTACATTCATAAACCTATAAAAGCCTTGGGTTTATCATTCTTTATAGCTGAGTAATACTCCATTGTGTAAAAATACATCTTTTTATCCATTCTTCAATTGATGGGCAATTGGGTTGTTTCCAAATTGAGCTATGACAAATTGTACTGATATAAACATAGGCTTAGTTTCTTTTTAAAATTCTCACCTGAAAAATAAAGTTTACTATACTGAAAATCACTGCAGCCAATTTTCCACCACATGCTTGTATCTATGACAACTGTAATGGATAAGCCCGATATAAATCCTCCTTCCTACAAGCTTTTGCAAATCCTAATTGTAGAGGGATGATCCAGATTGCTTAGTTAATGATTCCTTCCAGTGTAGTCGACTGACAGAGATTTGAAGGGAAATCGGCCACTGTGCTCATCCTGAGTCCTGCATGTAGACAGCATGAAAACAACGAACAACGGAATGCGACCTCGATTGACTCCGTGTTGCTGCTTGCACAAAGAAGAGTCACTGAGTGACCAAGTGTTACCGTTTCTGAAGTGTGTGCAGTTCGACCCCTAGAAAGGACAGCCTCGATTTACAAGCTCAGTTTGTTCTATGATTAGGGGAAAAGGTAGCTATATTTGTGCTTTTGTGGGAAAGATGCCCATGTGATGCTTACTACCCAGTGTAGACTTTGTGAATGGAAGCTAAATTCTGCCAAAAGCTTTTGGGAGCTGAGTTGTTTGGAAAAAAGAAGTAGTCATGAACTGAGGTATTACAGTATTCTCCAAATTATTGAGTTTATTATATCTTGAAATTTCCATAATGATAACAGTACTATTCTGCATGTCTGAATTTCATAGTAATTGCTAGAAATGCTTAATAAATTTGATGTTTGCTAAAGATATCAGTTCAGAAAACATGGTTTCTTTCTTTCATTTCTTTCTTTTTATTTTTTAAATCTTTCTACTTGTTCAGTACAGAGGTATGGATCCTCCTGTCTCAGCCTCCCCAGCACTGGGATTATAGATGTCTACTACCCCAGATCGAACCAGTGTTTTTGAGCTTACCAGGCAAGCACTTAGACCACAGAGCTATTTCCCGAGCGCTCTTTCTGAAATCAGTGGCAGTCTCTTAAATAAACAAAGTGATAACATAGAAATTTGGGTAAAAAGGAAAGGTAAGAGATGGCTTTAACTTTACATAAAATAACTCTAAGGGTGGAACTGTTCATTTTAAATACCCAGTGTTCTTTTTGAAAATGAGTAAAGATCAACTGGAAATGGAAAACACTGAAGTTTCCTTCAAGAAAAATATTTAGCATAATATGACATGGATGTTGGAAAAATATAGGCAGAATGAGATTATTTCTTTCATATTCATATACATTTTACATTCTTGGATTGGCTAGAGTTCAACCAGGGCAACAACAGAACAAAACTACAAAAGCAAGATGAAGAACAAATAATTTTCTTTTGTTTCTCAAAATATGTGTTACTTCCATATCCTCAGGAGAGGGAACAAAGAAAGCTCTCGAGCCATACTGTCTGGAAAAAGAACTGCCATAAATGGGTTATACCAATATAAAACAGTGCTTGATACATTCTCAAACTCCAGCTGATGAAGTTAGCACCTAGTAAGAAACAAAACGAGAAAAAATGCTCACACTATCCAGATGATACAAACAAACAAAACAAAAATTTATTTTTGACTTACAGAAGTCATTGCTGCATGTAGATTTTCCTTTAAGTCTTCCAATCAAGTAAATAACAAGCAGCTTCATAGCAATTACTGGATTCCAATATTTATAGAAAACTGACCACCATGAATATATAATTATTCTATTATGTCCACTCTAATGAATAGAAAAACTATTTGTTCACTTACCATGACACAACACAAAAATCTTATTTTCTTCCTGGCCATGCAGAAATGAGTACAAATACTTGCTGAGGAATTATGTGGATAGAATTTGTTTCTGTGTGAGGCTAATATACAGAATTCAGATGGATATATATAGGAATATATTATCTACTTCAGTAGTAGAAAGTATGCTTTAGATCAAAATATCCTCCAAAAATCTCATGCATGCAACAGTGCAAAATTTGAAAGGTGTCCGAAGCAAAGGTACATACATTCATTAGTGGAATCCTTCATTGCTGAGGTTAGGGCCTGGGAGGGCCGCCAAAGGCTCAGAGTTATAGGTGGTGCTTCTCAGAGGGATTTGGGGATAGGGTTGCGAAGCTGGGATTAAGGGTGTGATGCTAAGAGCTTGAGTGTTCCCTGTCTTTGAGTGGGTAACCTGGATAGCATTTACAACAGAGGGGGCCGCTATGGCTGTTGCTTATTGCTTGTCATTTGCTGCTTGCTGCCTTTCATCTGCCTGCTCTGTGATGTCCCTCTGCTGTGACAGTCTACCTTGGAGCCAGCTAAATAGGAACTGAAACTTCTACCAACTGTGAACTCTATAAACCTTTCCTCCTTCACACTCTAGGTGTCTGGCATTTTGATTGAGCAATGAGCAAAGTAACTAAGAGGAGCTCCAAAATGACTGTGCTATTAAAAGGCTGCAGCGGATTAGAGGAGGTGGGGCACTGGGAAAAGGGGTGTGACCTGGAAAGGCATGTTCTCACCCCCGGATCTTGCCTTCTCTGCCTGTCTCCATGGGCTAAGCATGCTTCTCTACTATGGCAAATCAGCTCTCTGTGCATGGACTAAGACTCCTGAGTCCGGGAACCAAATTTAGACTTTGCCCCTTTATGCTGTGGATATCAGGTACTCAGTCCCTGTGATAGAGAAGTGACGGATACAAGACCCAAACAAACTGCTCCTCCAGTACAAGGATTTCCTGACATACCTTGATGAAATGAATATATTTGTTATTCTCACAAGCTTTTCTTTAAAGATTCTGTGTGTGTCAATGTCTATTAATTATAAGAGTAATTACATATCTGGCTGGTTGTTTTTCATTCTTCATAGGGCAGCAACTACTGAGTGCAATAATCCCATCTTGCCTAAGGCTTGGGCCTCTACAATATCTGTTACCTTGGGTCAGCATCAATTTAGAAGAACTCAGTAGGAAACTGCAGGAATAACTTAAATTGCATGCTGCTCTGAGTGATGTCATGAGAACCTCATGGCTCCTGCTCCCTTCCTGTCTGTCCTGTCACTGACCCAGGCCCCTTATCCAGCATCTCCACCCTGTGTGCACACCCCATGCCCACATCCATCAGCATGTAGCCACCTTGACTTAGCTTACTCATGGCCCAGCAGTGTGAAAGCGAACACACTGGCAATTTGGATAAGTGGAAGAGAAAGAGTAACCGACGTGCTTTAAGTGAAAAGGCAAAAAGTTCTAGAATTTATAAGAAACAAATCACAGCCTGGGATTGCAGAAATCTCTGATACAAACACATTTTCTCACTATGAAATTGGAAAAGAGGGAAACAAGAACAGCTCATGCTAGTTGAGTTACTGCACCTAATGGAACCAAAGCTACAGGTACATGGTATCATAACTATGAATTAAAGATGGAAAGTATTTTGATACAGAACATGCTCCTATCTAGGGCAACAGGCACAAGACATTGAGCCTGTATAAAAATATCAGGAAAAAAATCCTTTACAATGAGAGACACCAAGCCATTTACTACAAATACAAAATTATTACACAGGTTGAGAAATGGGTTTTAAATAAAGAATATAAAAATTATTGAAGAAGCTGTTTCTGCCTCTAAAGATATTGGTTCTGTACTGCAGGCAGGGTTGAGGAAGAAAATTATTGTCCAGGAAGCGTGTCTGGAAGTCCCGCGGAGCTTGTTCTGGCTTGACAGAGTTTGGACAGAACAGAACAAGGGACTCCCTTTTTCTTCTTCCTATCCACCTTCCAGGTACACATTTCAGGACCATCTTCTTGTCCATCTCATCCTTGCAGGACTGGCCAACACCATTCTTCTGTGGGTAGCTCCTTATTGCTGCCCAGCTATGACCTCTCAGATTTGTCAGAATTATTATTCCACTGAGGTGGAGGCTGCTATCAACCACTTGGTGGACCCACGCCTGCAGGCCTCTTACACCTACCTCTCTATGGGCTACTACTTTGACCGAGACAATGTGGCTCTGGTGGGCGTGGGCCATTTCTTTGGTGAGCTGGCAAGGAGAAACGCAAGGGTGCAGAGCATCTCCTAAAGATATAGAACTGGCATGGCGGCCGTGTGCTCTTTCAAGACATGCATAAACCATCTGAAGACGAGTAGGGTAAATCATTGGGTGCCTCAAAAGCTGCCCTGGCCCTGAAGAAGAGCCTGAACCAAGCTCCTCTGGACCTCCATGCCTTGGGCTCTGCCAAGTCTGATCCTATATCTATGATTTCCTGGAGAACCACTTCCTAGATGAGCACGTGAAGCTCATCGAGAAGAGCGGTGACTGCCTCACCACCCTCCACAGGCTGGCGGGCCCCAGGCTGGGCTGGGCTAGTCAAGCATCGCTCTAAAGGTTCTTTCTTAAGCACTACTAGGAGGTCAGAGCCTGGCGGTCTCTGGGGGCTCCTGCATCACATGGCATCAGGACTTTGCCCTAACCCTCTCCCTCCATCCACTAGGCAGCTTTTTCACCTTTCTGGAGCTCCCCCGCCCCCAAAGCTTGGACTAAAAGAAAACAAAGTCTTTCACGAAAGAAAGAAAGAAAGAAAGAAAGAAAGAAAGAAAGAAAGAAAGAAAGAAAGAAAGAAAGAAAGAAAGAAAGAAAGAAAGAAGAGAGAGAGAGAGAGAGAGAGAGAGAATTATTGTCCACACAAAATACTTAAATTTCTTTAAAGAACGCTATTGGAAGAAGACGAAATTCAAGATGGCATGGTGGCACATGGCGGTACGGCCATGACTGGGAGACTGAGGGAGGAGAACCACGAACTCTAACCCTGCCTGAGAAACTTGGCATCTTTGAAAGGCCCTGTTTGCTGATAACAGTAAATTAAAAGGAAAGGGCATGAATCTCAGTACATCTGTGCCTAGGGCTTTGGGTTCTATCTCTAGTACCAAGTGCATTTGCATAGACACACACACACACACACACACTCACACACAGACACCCCCCACACACACATATATTTGTAAAACTACAAAGCACCTGGGAATAAACATAGAAAGGCATATGCATTCTGACGATTATGCTATCATTTGGTGAGGGGAAAGGAAGGTGGAAGAAGAGAGAGAGGGAGAGAGAGAGAGAAGAGAGAGAGACAGAGAGAATGGTTACATAACCATAGATATCCCTAACTACTATACTTCTGCAAATGATTTCTCTTTCTCTCTTTTTTCTTTGCACAACGAGGGATTGAACTCAGACCCTTACACTTGCCAGGAAAGTGCTTATTCTACAGAGGTATCTCCCCAGTCCCATTTTGATTTTGGTTCCTCATCAACATATGGAAAATAATAATTTCAATTACTTCAGAAATTCAGGCTGACATTTTAATGGTTGTACACATCATACATTCAATGCCCATGTAGAGTAGCAGGCCTGGAATAAAAGATTGTCATGAATTTACTGGTAAAATATCAGTACATCAAGTGGAAATGTCTACTTTAATGAGGACAGTACAGAAAAAAACTATGAAAGAAGTCATAAAATAACTTTTAAAGTCTAAGTTCCATTTATTTCATTAGGAATTACTGAATTTATGAGAATTCAATTTCCTTGAACATATTTACTGTCTCACTGATACCTTTCTTGATTAGAAGTATCAATGACCACAACATTCGATTTCAATTATTTTTGATATTTAGTATTTTAGCATCTAAAATATTCCCATCTAGTAAGGTAACTTTCTATTAGAAGTTTGTTTGACTTTGGTTTCTGTCTCTCTCACAAATCATTTAAAATCCAGTAGAAGTTTTTGAGAACACAAACAATGAAAATAAGCAAAGTCTGGGAACTGTATAATAGGTCAAGGATGATTAACAGTTTTCCTTTTTTTATTCACAGTCAGTATGAAATGTGCTGAATGCCTAAGTCTCAGAAAGGGCTTTTACATCTCTAAGTATATAATTTATTTTATAAATGTGAGCACACACTCATATTCACATCCTGTGGGATTCAACTAGAATAAGTGAGCGAGGAAATTTTGTTTTGTTTCAGTAGAAAAGTAGAATATTGTTATGCATTGAAATTTTTCACTATAGAAATAAAATGACTCCAAACAGCCCGTGTATTCAAAGCTGCAGAAAGTATTACAACTACATACAATCATTGATAAGTAGTGCGAAATTTGGATTTTGTGACAAAATGTTCATGATCAAAGGTTTTAGAAAATCTGTTCTAAAATGTTCACACCCTTCTTTTTAAGTAAGTTTCTGGTCATGCATTTTTAACTGTTATATGAACTTCTCCATGAAACATGCATGTAGAAAACATGAGCTTATTTCTTTTTAATATGTGGCTTAGTTTCTTTTTCCACAGAAGTGCTCTATCCATCTGCTGAGTACCAATCAAATATTGCTAAGTAGCACTAAGTAAGGGAAGTCCTGCTCTCGGCTGTTTACCTAGCGTGGTCATGTACAGTCCTGCGGATGAAAGTCAATACAATGCAATGTTTTATAAAACATGATTAACATAGTGGTGGTGCTTCTGATTCCCAAAGGTTTTTACTATTATTCAGAAAAAGGTTATCCTTGAGAAGGGTAAAATTGATAAAGGCTGTTAGATGTTTCGGAGAATTTAGTCTCAACTTATTTATGGTCCCTAAGTTATAAAGAAGAGAGTATAGCATTATCAAAGGTAACTAAAACTATTATATGCATAGGCTTGTTATGTGCTTAGGCTTTTTCTAATACATTTACAACTATAATAACATTAAATCCTTACAAGAATCTAATGAACTCTCCCCAATTACAAAAATAACTCTTTTTTTTAGATTAGGCAGCTTGTCTAAGGTTACACTATTTTTAAAATCTTTTTAAATCATTTATTTATTTATTTATTTGATACAGGGATTGCAATACATCTTGGATTTGTAGTAATTTTCCTGTCTCAGCCATTCCAATGGTGGGATTATAGGCATGTGCCACTACAGCTGGCTTTGGGACTCACATGGCTAGCACAGCATGACAGGCAGAAGGTAGTAGGGCAGCAAGGAGCAAAGTAGTCAGGAGATAAGAGATGACAGCCACCCTCTTTCTGTTCCTTATATTCTTTTTTTTTTTTTTTTTTTTTTTTTTTTTTTTTTTTTTTTTTTTTTTTTTTTTTTTTTTTTTTTTTTTTTTTTTTTTTTTTTTTTT